>JAODAH020022222.1:0-13443 GCA_027574865.2 Coproporus ventriculus
AACTTATAACTTCTCTTAAAACTTTAATTTAATTTTCATAGTGTAAAGTATTAACTTTTAAATAAGTTAAGTAAACATCGCTCTTACACTTGCATGGGTGACATTATATTCCACCTAAGTAATAATCCTTGTGTCGCTTCAATACAGTCCAACTAACTTTTAATTAATGAGAAATATGGTTAGGATGTGCAAACTCATTGCTTTTATCCGAGTAAAAACCTAGAGAGGGTTGCGCTCACGTTTTGCCATACACCTCGGGATATTTTTAGATTAAATGCGCTTTAAATGGATCTCATTTCATAAAACTTTTTGTTTAAAATTAAAATGAACAGCAAAAATGATATGTGATATGCTAAATTTAAATTCAAACAAACATTAAAATGTTATTTTTGCTATAAATCAATATAATTCTGCTTTCAAATGAAGTTTAAATTTTTTTTTAATCCTTTAAATATTATTTTATTGCCAAATCTCTGTTCCTTACAAAAACGAAAATAACAAATATAATAATTGAAAATATTTAACACTCTTTGTACCCCGTTAAAGGGTTATTCAATTTACAATAATGTTAGTGCTAGTGTTATATTTCAGATTAAAGTATCTTCGAAATTTTAACTCTGAAAATGCATAACCTAATTATATCCAACCACTTACAAAATGGTTTTGAATTTCGATGCCACATATGGAAAACTTTAAGCAGAGTTAGCATAGAATTCACAAGACGTGCTCATATCCTACGTGAACTATAAAATATCTTCTGCACTATGCAATCCTTATATTTTCCCTAGACATTATAATTGGAGAGATCATTACATTTTAAAAATCTCACATTTCCATAAAAAGATACGAAATCTTTTTAAATATGTTCGTTCCAAATTTAAAAATAGATTTGTGATTAAATTAATAGAAGAAATAAAATTAGTTACTTAATTTATAATACAGCTGAGGCCCTAAATAAATTAAAAGAGAACTTAATAGGGAATTAAGTAATAATAATTTAATGAATTGAACTAGATTAGTCTTGGAGAGAGACAAAGAAAAAAAAAGTACGTATTACAAAGGCGTTCCACAAACTTCTCTTTATTGTGGTATGAGTGCTATATAATTTAATTACATAACGATCGGGCTTTCTCTGCTTTTGTACTAGACAAAATAATATTAGATTTGAATTAAAACGTAAAGATAATAATGCAGAAGCTTTCAGGGATGTTAGGAATCTTGTTTGATGAATTTAATTTGAAAATATTTTATAAAATTACATTTACTATGTATCTTTACAATGATAATAAATTTTTTTGTGTCGTTTTTAACAAGTAATTCAAAAAAAATTGTACAGAATGTAATAAAGAAAATTAATTTAAATAAAATTAGATAAACCGTTTATTTTTAATTAATTAAACTGAAGTTTTAAATTTTTAATTAGATAGAAAAGAATGAATTGGGAAGAAAAATGAGATAACATAAGAGATGCAATTACAATAATAAATTTTCTTTGAAAATAAGGTAAAGCGTGCTCGCACGCCTTTATATTCTCCTTGTTTATACTCAATAAATGCAAGAGACTCAATAACTGCCCTAGACTGCATTTATAACATTACTGCTATTTATTGCGATCATAAATTGGACCGGACTGAATCGATAACGCTTGAAAGCATTCACCCTGTAGTTTTTAAAATATCCATATATCAACAAAAATTTAATTTTAAAATCATTTTTACTAACTTTTTATCAGATATTATTTCCATAGATACGTACATTAAAGAAAAATGTTTATTTTAATATTTTTCTGGGTGGTATTAAATATTTTTAAATAATTAATTGAACCATTTTCTTTGAAATAAAATAAGAAAGTATAAATAAGTTAGAGAGATGCTTTACTGTAAAAGCGAAAACTTTTATATATGATCTCTGTTGACTTTACTGTTTCCTCGAATGTAAAATGTGGGTGAGACTGTATTCCTGAAAGTCTTCATAGAGAAGAGGATTGCATAGAAAATGTTCCTTTTAAACTGGCACCAGGATAATAAAACAAGCAACTTTCTTGATTTACGCTACTTGAAGAATACATAGACATAAAAATAATGCCGTGGATACGCCCCTGAGATATATTAAATCTTTTATTATTATAAAACTTTAAATTAAAGTGACACAATAATATTTATTTTCCTTGTAAAAATGTTCGGGAATTTTTAAACTGTGTTTGTATGTTCAGGACGTTTAATTTATGTTCAGGCTTCACGACCATCAATTTATTGCTGTTAATAACATTTTATCGGGGACATAATTAATCTGACGGATTTGTGTGTGTTCATTAAACTTTGCCATTGTTTAAAATTATTATTTGATGACTTGTTAATTTTTAATTTAATGTTAATACCTTCAACTGCTGCAATTTTATTCTTATTTGTTCGTTAAATAAAATACTGATAAGATATAAACATAATTTTGATTAAAATGACGTAAAACAATTAACTGTCAAAAGTAATGTGGGTGTAATTTAATCAATTATATTCTGTAACCGCACCTCGACCTCAAGGGATTTCCTATATAAATATTTATATATTACATTATTTTTGTTTACTTATTTTCCGTATTAATTCAATCAACCGATAAAATAAACAAAAACAGAATCGGCGATAATTGAATAAAATGTAATTTCATCTTTCCAGAAAAATAAGCGGAAAATTATATTATAACAAAAATGTTAACGGTTTAATTACTCCCTTCTAATATAAAATATACAAAAAATTAACTAATTTGCATAAAATTGAGTAACAGATGTTTACTTTTTGTATACATTTGTTTCTCTTTGTTTATTTAATTCTTCCTTAAGCAGTATTAACATTATAAAATAATTATTTTTAAGGGATCATTAAAATATGAAAAATAAAAAATAATGAAATGTAAAAAACTTATTTTGGGTGTACGAATTTTTACAATTTAGTAAAAAAATATATACTGAGAAGAAAACAATTGACTTATGTAAAAAGTAAAACTAACTTTTAAATAATAAATCATTTCTTGTTGTTATTTATGCTTCAATTATTTTCTTGACATTATTTTTTTATGTGGAAAAACTATAAAAAAGTGAACAAAAGGAAATATTGGTTCAAATGTAGAAATAGCTTAATTTAATTTTTATAACTTGAAGCGTTTTATAAATAGCCTTATTTTTTTATATAATAATTAGTAAACAAAAATGTTAAAAAACACAAAAGTTCGCCCCCTAAATTTCCATAACAATATCCACTTTTGTTTACTGAAACGATAATTGTGTGCATTTCCCATTGTACAAAACAATGATTATCTCTCCATTGTGACCATCCATCCAACAAAAGGGCAAAAAAATAACGATAATGACATAAATACTTTACTCTATGTAATACCGATTATTATGTAATATATTTTTTTTATCGTACAATAACATGAACCCCACCACTGTTGGGAATTATAATATAACCAAACAACCAATTGAATGAATTCACAAAGCGTTCCAAAATTATATCCACCAAAATTTAAAATGAGATAAACGGCATTACCTCCCCTATCACATTTATTTCGAAACAGACGTCCCACGTATGAGCACTAAATACCCCTAAATAGGCATTATTTTAAATTTAATTGTCTACATTCCTTCTTATCAGGGGTTTAATGGGAACCCTATTCTAATCATCATTTTCTTAATTCGAGATTATTTTTAATAATTAATTTAAAAACAAAATAAAATATATAACTCATCTTAAAACTTGATTATTATTATGTTATTATGTTGGTGTAAGACCATTAGAAGTGTAATGTATCTAACCATTAGGTTTTATGAATCCGCAACCACTTAAAATAAATTACATCATAACTGAGAGAACACTAGGGGTAAAGTAAGGGGTTGGACTGGTTTTCTTACATATAAAAAGATAGATCCCTATATGAAAAATATGTCTTTGAGCTAAACTATATTAAAGTACGTATTTGTTATACCTCAGCAGAAATAAGAAGTGAACATTGAAGTGTAACGAGACGAGTATAAGAAGCCAATCTAAAATATGTTGAGAAACACAATCAAAAATTTATGGAGGATTATTAAATTTAATAATTTTTGCGTGAATTCATCACTTGGGAGCCATATACTCCTACAACAAATTGCTTCAAGGAAAGATTATAGCTAGGGAACGTATAGAACCGTCCAATATGTAACCAGTTTATTACTCATTAACATTGTGTAATGTGGGGGTTTCAAAATTTTATATTCTTATAAAATATTATATAATATGAATATGTTTATTTATAAATTGTTTTTTCATTCTTCATATTAAAGTTTACTCTTTAAAATTCTTGTTTACGTGTAATAAAATTAAAATTTTAATTTCATGTGAAGAAGACGTGTTTGTAATCTTTCCAAATCTTGAACTTCCTACAATATTCGATCTAATCATGTCTTCCCCTTGTATATTTAATAGCTTCCGTGATAAAATTCCCCCTAACTCATGTTTTTCACCTCATAGCTATATTTATCAAGAATTAATCCAAAAGCACATTTCTTGCCTAATGTTTTTTTTTCCGGGCATATTCCCTAATTTATTATGAGAAATTAGGGCTTTTTTCTTGTGCTTACCAAAACATATGTTTTCTTCCCTCCAGTGTGCGTATATAGGAGAAAAACAACTCGCGAAAAATTTTAATATTAATGTTCGTGACTGAAAATCGATACACAAGTATTTAATCTCTGCAGAGAATGTTTCCATCCCGAATAATATAAATGTGTATATGTGTATAAAACAATTCGGGGGTTAAAAAAACAAAATCCCTTTACTCCCTTAGAAAATTATTAATCTCTTGCGAAAAGGCAAGTCGTGATTGTTTATTAAGTTATTGTATAAATCTTTTGAATTTTTTCTCCAATTGCAATACACTTTGATTCACAAACGAATTTATGATGGACTAGTTTATATAAAACAAAGCAGAAATTGTTTTATTTCAATTGACTATGAAAGTTTTATCATTAAATAAATGTCATTTTTAATATTGCATAACACAATTTTTGATTTAATAGTTATTTTATCATTCTATGTTTATTTGGTGGAAAATCTGTAGATTGTATTATTCGTGTTGAATGTTTAAAGAAGTAGTGTTGATGATAAAACTTTTATAAAAATAACTTTCGTGCCGTGAAACGTGATATCACATTTGTCCCTATCCTATCAGTATGTATACTATCTTATCGTACCATGTAAAGCCCAATCGCAACACTATTTTAATTTCGTGAATTGATGTTTCCACATTTAACTTCAGAACATTATCATTCCCCCTTTTTTTTCTGATTGCGTTTAGCTTATCACGTAAAATATTGCCTCCGCATCAATTCCTATAATGACATCTGAAAATGCGCGCTTTTGTAATGTCGAGTATATTTTTTTATTGTCATCATTCCACCCTTACCGAATGGAGTATAACAGTAAACATCATGTGGTAAGATAGAGCTATTATAGACAGATACAACGAGGGAGATGTTCATTTGTATCGTGTTAGCATGCTTTTGTATAGTTGTAGCAATAACAGTATCGCGGTTATCGAGTGAAAGCATTCGCACATGCTTTTAACATGCAAAGGAAACGATTCATTCGGTTTTTCTTTTTTTTTTTAGGAAGAAACACGCGAAGGTGGGATTATTAACCTTAGTGCGATTCAACCCTTTTACCATCCGGTCCCTTCCGCTAGATAGACTTTTATTAAAGTATTTGGATTACTTGGATAACATACAAATATTGCTACTTAAATTTATTTTTTGCGCCTAATCGAGTTTCATGCCGAGGTAAGCAAAAAACTCAACCAACCACAAAATTTCAACCTCGCCAGTTTCAAATAATAAAAATTTTAATATTAACCAACTCATTTATACAATTTTTAACCAATCTATAAACGTAAATTGTTCTCATTCTTTTTCATTTTAATAATTTTTTATACGTGGCACTTTATATTTAAATTTAATGCGCATATATTAAAAAAAAAAAAATCTGCACCCCCTCCCTCTTTCAATCTTCTTTAAATTATGAGCTATTTATGATTAAATTGCATGAAAATGAAAGGTAGCGATACTGTTTTGAGATTATTTACTTCTTTGTGTTTTTTTTATTATTTCCACCTAATTTGTAATTCCAATAGAATTGTACTCCTCGGTACATTTAAAGTTTATTGTGTATACATTTTAAGTTTGTCTGTTGATTAGTTTGCGGTTGTGCTAATGGTAATACTATTAAAGTAAACATTCTTTTCAAGTTCCTCGTAAAATTTGTGCTTCTTTCAAACTAGATGTTTATCTCTTAACAACAAAATGGCTTTATATCCTTATTTTTTAACAACATAATTACTTTTTGTTTATAATTAATGTGGTTGTGGAAAAGAAAAATATATGAAATGAATATTTCTTCTAGGTATTTAATATTTTTTTTTTTAGAATTAATGCTGTATTTGAAGTTTTAAAGTGAATTAATCTCAAAACTAATTTTAATTTTGTTTCATCCAATAAACCACATAATAAAGTAAAGTACATAACAACTTAATGACAAGAAGCGTATTTTATTTAGAGAAAATTTGTATTTAGTGCAACAGTAATACTTTATGCAACAATATAAAGCAGTTCTAAATGCATTACGGATTTCACAAACATTTAAAACTTTAAACGGAATTAGGCGAAACCCGCTTTTACGAAGTTCATGTAATAATAGAAGGTAAATATAATGCGGCACTGTTGCAAATGAAATTATGTAAATGAAAATCATACTAAACTGAAATATTGAAAGCAAAAACTTTTTAAAACAATAAAACAAAATTTTCTTTTTATTATGTTACTACCATAATATGAAAGCAACAATCACAATATTTTTTTATAATAAACAATAGCTGTACTCAATTATTTTACATTGTTTAAGCTTGATCTGATTTACAATGTACACAAACCAATATTTATGTACTGAAATTAATAATTTTAACATTAAACCTTGTTTACAATTTTTCATTTTTAATATTGAGTGATTCGAGTAAATTATTGCCTTGAATTTGGCAAATGTGATTTTTTTTACTTCGATATATCATTGTAATTACTTCTGGAAACAGCAGGAAATGTATATATGAATAATAAGTCGCTCAATGTGCATCCCGGATCTTCAATTCAAAATCCGTGCGCCAGTTCTTGCGTTGGAAACAGGCGCACATATTATTTTATTCGTTTTCCTACGGATTTTCGAGGCACTGGGTCAACATGGAAATTACGTAGCAACCATTCAATAAATAAATTCCAACTTTTAAAGTTTGAAAAATTTTTTAAAATGAACCACGTACACAATTTGATTTACTTTTATGGGTTAATAAATTCCTTAGAATTTAAAATTTGAATGCGTTTCAATAATTTTTTATGGATACACGTAGCTTTCCTCATTCGTACTTCTCTTTAGGGTTTGTTCTACAGGGGATAACCACAGATGAACCTTTTGATCTCATAGCAAATCTGAACTGAAGTATTTATTGGAAACCTTCCCAAACCGCATAAAATATTCATTTGAAAGTTGGTATTTGTTTACATACTAAATTCCACTAGCTTGTTTCGGGTAAATCGACAACAAGGACTCGAAATAAGAGTTACACGAACCGATATAAATAACTTACCTATCAAATTCCCTGATTTATAAAAATTCCCTTCGTTCCAATTTTGCATAATAAAGATAAAACACACATCCGCTTTCTTTTATTTTTTTAATTTATTTTTATATGCATAATTTTGTACTTTCTGTAAAAAAGAAATGAAATATTTATATATCCAACCCCATTCAATTATTTAAATGACATTTTTAACTTCCTAACAATAAAAGTGCCCATTTTTTATTCATGCGACTGACACAAATTGTCCCGGAAGTTTACTAAATGTTATCGTGTATAATGGAAAAATATTGTACCCAACCAAAAGCAACATTGACCAGAAAAATGAATTTTCAAATATAAAAAAGATGACGATAATTTGTTTCTCTTCCTGCATAAATTTCTTATAATTTCTAAATTTTTAAATTATTGAACTCTCAATTTAAAAATACAATTTCTATTTATTATTGTGTTGGTATTTTCCTTTTTTTATTTAAGTCACGAAGTAACTAAATGTAAAGTTTGCAGAGGAAGCTCAATTAGTTTGTGAAACTAAAACCACAACCGAACGACAGAAGTGAAAGTCCGAAGCCTTTAATAATGCTTTATTAACAATTGAGATGCTACTTAGGTAAAAGTTTTCTAAGTGATTAAAACACAAACAACAATAAATCGATAATATAACAAAATTTATTTCCTTACATAATTAAATACTAAAATTGTTATAAGAATCAGATGAAGATCTGAAAAAAAAGAAAAATATGTATTGAGGATTTTTGTTCTTGTACAACGATAAAAATCAAGACTTTATATTCCAAATCCAATTTTCTATTTAAACCATAAATTTTAAAAAAAGCTTTTGAGATGTTCACTTGTAAAATTGTTAAAAAGATTTTTCATTTGTCGATATCGTTCTTATCGAGTGGATGAAACTAAATGGAAGCTTATTGTGATTGTTCTGGAATTTGAGTTGGCTAAAAGTATACAATACTTATCGTGCACAATCTGGCTACGGGTTGATCCTCCGCTTTTCAACTTACAATTGCCAATTCCGTAATGCGCTAGCACTGATACAACTAATCCAGCAAAGGCTTGTTCCAGGATTAATAATAGCTCTCTTTATGGTTCACTAAATCTCTTTAATTCATTTGCCTCTCATTACTTTTATAAATTTTCATTATAAAAATTTACAATTATTTTTAGGTGTAAATATTATACCAGAAATTCTGTTTATTCAATAATAAAATAAAAAATATATTCAATGCGTACTTTCTTTTTTTTCAACTTTTTGTTTTACCATTTATCTCTATTTTGATATGTTTATATTGGTTTCCAGTACATTGAAAGTACACGTCCCTATTTGTATATCGATTTGTGGTCTTCTTATTTCCAACCCGACTTCACAACCCTTATTATATAGCGCCTGTTGCTGGTTAGTTTCTCTCTTTCTATACGAATGTAGAGAGATAACGTGTCATTTGCACGACTTTGTCTCTTCCAATTCGATTCGTTGCGAAACGCGAAGTACAAAAGATTTTTTTCGATAGGGAAATCTGGGGGGCAAATGAATGGAATTAACCATTTCGATAGATTAAAAGCGACACTTTTAAGGTGCTGCGAAAGTGCATTAAGTTCGAATCAAATTAAGTTCTATGGGTATTTTAAGGTTAATTAGATTTGTAATTTGAAATGACATAATTGGACTAATATGGATTGTAAAAACAGTTTCAATAAAAATTATTGATTGTAAATTTTGTTTGATAGTAAAATTTTTACAAAAAAAAGAAACCATAAATTTACACAAAGCAAAAATAGCCAAATCCTATTTGTTTTCGTATGCGTGGCTGCACTTCCTATTACACTTTTAACAGTCGACTTCCTCCTGCAAAATACAGCGGTTTTCTTTCCTATCAGGTCCTCGCTTTTCATGAGAAAATAAAAAAAAAGCGTACCTAATATAGAACGCGCCTGCTGATATACTACCACCGAAATAACTTTTAATATTACAAGAAAAAAAGGGAGGACACAGAAGCTTGAACCCCATTCCCCCGTAAATTTAAATATTAATAAATTTCACCATTTTTTTTTTTGTAAATTATTATTTTTTGTATGTGGAAGATTCTAAGAAAGAAAATGTTCATCAATTATATGTGTGGTGGTAAGTTTCATGATTAATAGTGAAAGTTTTGCGTAGGTTGGAGTGTTTTAAGAATCCAAATAAGACGAATAACTATTTTATGGGGTTCAGGATGGAAAAGTTGGACTATTAACTTTATATTTTTGTTAACCCGAAGTTTTAAATAAAAAAATATTTCTGTATTGCTTTTAGTAATTAAATTTTCTGAAATAATTTAAGTTTGCATTCGTAATTTGATTAAATTTTGTTGAAATTTGTTGATATAAAATGAATTGGAATTGAGTTCAGATGTTGCCTAAGGGAAAAATTGGTTTACGTTATTTCATAATACTCGCATAACATTATTGTTTTTTCTTATTTTTTTATTTGACTTTTTTTTATATATATTGATGTTTAAATAAAAATTTTCAAGTGTAATGCATCATCACAAAGTAAAATTCATATAATTAGATTCAGTGCGTGAAATTTAAAAGGCTTGCTCGCTGGAAAAGTTTAATGTTGCCATTAAATTTTATAAAAGTTCGCAATTTGTTTAAAGAGATAAATTGATATTAGCCAAGATAAGTATTGTAGCGTACATTTCGCAAGAAAATTTCCTCGGATAATTAATAAAGTTTAGATTTAAATGTAGTTAGTGGACTGTTGATGATATATGGTGTATAGATAAAGAAGCTTGGGATGGGGATGTTATCGTTTGTTGTGTGTATATATATTATAAAATGCCATTAGCATAACTAATTATGCTTTAAGTATTTTGGCAAGGAAGAGGAGTGACAATCTGATGTAGCCGAGGGGGTGTTTATCTTGGCCGAATGTCTTATGTTAACAAGCATTCGTGCGAGTTAAAAGATAGCGGACGCGTTGTTTGGATATTGCTGCCACCTCAAGCTTTGAAGATGTCCGCGTTAAGGAAGAGGTTCGTGCGCGCTTTCACATCCCACCCTTTCCTTCATTAGCCGTTCAACAGCACGCGTCACTTAACACAGAGCTATTAGACATCCTGTCAGCCTGATGAAAATTGATTTCACCCTTCTGATCCCCATAATGTTATCTCATCCCCATGCCCTCTAACACAATGAATAGCGAAACCTTACAGCTGCATTGCGTCACCATTCTAGATTTCAACAGATTGACGTGCAGTACAATTTTAATTTCGGACGGATGAAAACGTGTATCATGTGAAGGATTTTGTATGTTTAAAAGCTCGACTTAATCCCAAGGGTGACTAAACTTACAACCCATCTTTCAAGGAAACTTATCTGAATATAAACACTACACCCCCATTTCGCGATACGCTTTGCACACTGCGATAAAATTTCCCACGCACTTCTTCATTCCCATTTTATCCTTGATTAAACGGGGGCTGCTGAAATGAGCACTTCAACCAAAAATAAACTAAATTTCATATAATGTCTATATTAGATTAAACAAATCTTTTAACTTGATCTCTTCAAATAATTATTCTGCAACAACACAAAATAAACTTTAAAACAAATCAAAATCAAATTTTAAACAAATTTTTATGCACCGATTGCATTTGAAATATATAAATTTTATTCCGAATTTTAAATGTTGACAGACTGAAAGATCTAAAGGCCGCATTTGTATAAAATATTACTTGCATTAAGCTTTGATCTCGATTATTCTACCTTTATATTTTTTAAATTCTGATCGAATTGTTTATTAAATTCAAAAAATACATGAACTTATGGAGAATTATATTTCCCAATTGTTTAAGGGCAATTTAATTTATTTAAAATGATCAATAAGCAGTAAGTTGCTATCCGGAATATAAATTCTTCTGGAAAAGTGAGATAAAAGCCTATTACATCACCCCCGCCTTATTTTATATTCGTTTTTTATAAGATTATGAACGTTTGCGAGTCGAGTTTTAAAATACTTTTAAATGGAGCTCATCTTTGCCTTCATTTATAATAAAAAAGGGTGTTGGGTTAAATGTCAAGAGGTTATTATGTAAAAAGTGCTGAATTGCATACGTTGCATGATTCAATTATGGGTTACGGTAATCAGATCTAATTATTAGTTAAGATCAAAGCAAGGAAAAGGACTTATGAGTATTAATTAATATTTCTAAGCGCGTGATGGTGAAGTATGCAAAATAAGGATTTAATCACATTAAATTCAGAGCGAGATAAATGCCTATTTTAACCTGTGGGGAAATTACGAGGAAAGAAAAATATTTTCAATCTTCTATCATCACATCACATCTCAGCCGGAATTAATTTATTGATAGGAATCTTCAAGAATATATTTGTGGAAAGTTTTTTCTTCGCCTATGTTTTAATCAATACTGGAATACAATAAAAATAAAATGTTCAAGATAAATTCGATTTTATACTTGAGGTCAAAATTTTCTAATTGGCGCCTTAGGATAAGGCAACCAACATAACTGGAATGCAATGTAGTTCTCGTTACTTCAATCAACTGAAAATATAAACCAGAGAAGTGAAAGAAATCAATTTTATGTCACATTATAGAAAAATAAATAAAATTGTGAAATTTTGAAAGAAAGCAATTAAGCAAGAAAAAAATGTTAAGATGTTTCTACATAAAAATTGCGATTGTAAGTTGTTACAGAATTTTCATCCCTCTTTTAGGTGTGTTATTAATTTGTACGTCATACTTGAAACTCAATATCAAAGCCACTTTTATCACCCCTCTTTTCTGGGTGTGTGCGACGCTTACCTACCCTTATTACATTCACGCGTAATGGGAACTTGCATGCGGAAACATTTTATATTCCTTTTATATGAGAAGAAAACCTCCCTTATTACACCAGGGTGTTTGTACCTGTAAACAAGAAAATTAACTGAGTGTACACGCAAAATTTTCAAAATTCACAAATGGAACAACAGAGTTCATCTCATATTAAAACCTTCGGTTGAGTTGTAAACTGGTGAATTTGGACCGTAATTACATGGGGGTTGAAACTATTCAATAGCAAACATTTATAATGTTATCCTGATAAGGGGAGGCCTAGCACTTTCGGACATTGGGACTATTGACGCACGTTAAACCCATCCATTTATTATTTTCTATGAACAAAAACTGATTACGAATACAAACCGACAACTAGGACTGAGTTGTTCTCTTAACCCTAACCCTTTAGCTTAATTTAGAACAAATAATGTACTTAGGTCATCTAACTAAAACCCATATTTTCACCAAACCGCACTATTTCAGGCCTGAAACTAACACATTAATACATTTTCGGATGCAATTATGTCCTCTATTTCAAATTTAAATGAATTTTAACAACCACTAACAAAAACTTTCACACTCAATCATTGAAAATTATAATGAAATGTTTTAATAAAATTGTAATAGAAGATTTAAAAAAGTTGACAACAAAAACTTTATAAGGTAGAAGAAAAAATTAAAAAATGATGAAGATAAGATTGTTCCATTTTTTCTCTTTAATCTACTCTTAAACAGTAAGTAGTTGTTACAAATAATACTAAAAGATTGAAACATTTCTAGGAGTAAGTAAATACGTGAGAAAATCTTTTAACATGTCACGCAAAAGCACATATTGTAAGCGTAAAGTTGAAGATTTATTAGTTCTAGACTTTTATTATACACGTCCTATTCAAAACAACAAGCAAATCTTAACTTTCGAATTAAAATTTTTCTTATCCTTAGAAGTTTTATTATAAAAA
>JAODAH020022228.1:0-12276 GCA_027574865.2 Coproporus ventriculus
AACTAACAACGGCATCGTTTTCTACGGAAAATTTTCGATCGATTACGTTCAGTTGCAATTTTCTTTGACCTCTTTTAGTGCTTTCTAAGTCAAAATACAAAATTTTGGTGAAAATGACGTGTTAAAATTAAAATTGCCAAAAAGAATGGCGTATGCAGAGTACGGGGTTAAAATTTTAGGAATCTTCATATTTTGTGGTCATTAATCTGTGCCTTAATTTCGAGCGAAATCGGAGAACCCACCGTAACATCGACTGCTGAACTGACGTGAAATTGCCCATTAATTAATACTACAAATCCGACATTTAACAAATGTATGTCCCACCCAATAATTTCCAGCTAATTAGGGGTGGGTGCAGGGTTACGTGGGTATATATTATTTGAATTGAGAAATGATAATCAGTCTCGGGTTTGCCTTATTTTAGGGTAGCTCTTCTTCTGAAATACGTATTTAGCAAAAAAAGAGTGTAATTAGTTAGCTAATTAAAATTACAGTGTTATCACAATTTATACACCATGTAGATGTGTAGAAAGTCTGGTATGTATGCTATTATAGAATATCTTTTAAAGCAAACTTTTAAATATTTTTAAGAAATTACACAAGGAGATAGAATGATCGTCTTTAATATTCGATCTATCGGTATTTGTTAATGGTCTGACTTGACAGATTTTAAAATTAAGTTAAAGATGTAAGTTAATGGTTTGCCGAAGCATCCTTCCAAGTCTCTGACCAGGATTCTGGTAAGCCATCGCTTCCCATGGTATAGTGAAAAATTTAATTTTCTATCTGGCTTTGGACCATTTTCTCACTAACCAAAAAAATTGCCTATAACGTATGAACGTTCTTCTTTCATAGGAGATGCGTTAGTCTAATATCTATTGAAATGGTAGGAGAAATAATTTACTATCTATTGTCCATATTGGAGAATGACGTCGTTGTATTTCATGTTGTTGGGTATTTGAGAACCATTCTTCTTGCTATGTATGAACGATCAGAGACGATTAGGACCTTTGGAAATAGAGTATTCTATTTTTTGATGATGTCTTTGTGTGCTGTTTTGATGTTCATTTTAAATCGCGTTTTAAGTATGTTCAGATGAATTCTGTTAAGGACCTTATTATTACATTTTAATTTATCTTATAGCAAAATATTCTTTATTATTCTGTTTGTAAACCATTGTGAATACGACCTTTAACGAATTCGACAAGTTTTTTGCGCATATTTATCACAGTTTTTATATACTAAGGTGTATAATTTGTCGCTGGATTCTTCACGACACAAACATTTGTAAAAATAAAACCAGTTAATGCTGCAAATATCAGAGTATACACTCACAATATCAGCTTTTTAAAATTTTATTTCTTTTTAAAATAAGCTCCTTCTACGCCAAGTCGTTGGTTACCACCAAATTATGTTAATAAAGCTAATTTTCAGGAATAATCTGGCTGGTACTAAGTCAATTGTTGCTACAGATGAAGTAACACTAATTACTTGAATTGCAAGATTTCGTTCTCCTGTTTGATCTGATGATGTTACAGCAGTTGAAGAATAATTCTGGGTTACGGACTCCAGGTTTTAACCATTTTCGGTGAGAGTTATTATGTCAAGATTTTGTGTTCCGACTATATTAAAAAGACCATTTATTTTAGATAGTGTATAGACAGTCAAATTTTCAAATATCAAATGAGAAAACAATTTATGCTAACCACATCAATTAAAACATCCTAATTTCAACAAGTGAGTTTACCAATGCATCTAGTATCATAAGGGGGGAAGGTGTTCGCATAAACATTTATCCAAAGCACACAAACCTAGAAAGTCTACTCTTACTCCCAATGTTAAGAAGTTCATAGCTCTGTAACTCAGTATACACATGTTACTAGTATTACAAAGGAAATGTTAGCTGATGAATGATTTATGCAATTACTACAAATTAAATTTACGTCGTTCGCACGTCTTTTTTGACACTACTTTCTCTGAAGCACATATTCACATCGAATTTATTTCGTTTGAATCAATTTCTTGTTTCTTCAGTCAATTTTTTACGTAAGAATCGTCAAAAAAATACATTTTTCTGAAATCGCCAGTAAAATGAAAGAAATCGTCATTAAAATAGCTTGAAATCGGTACTAAAATGCGGTTTTACTGCCGTTTTTATGTATAGTTGGTTGCATAATTTGAATTTGAAAATACACCGAAGAAATGTTTATTTTAATAATTTGGTGATTTCAGAAAAAATTATAATATATATACTTACCTCAGCAAGATTGACTTTTTTTATTACACGCATTGCTATTCTCATCGGCTACCGCCTCAGAAAATATACTCCATATTCCATTTTAGTGACTAGGTATATAAAAAACTATTTTCATAAGAATTCATATTTGTTCAGGTAGCGGCGAGCAATCTACATGATATAACAACATTTCTTAATTCTATCAAATGTAGTTTAGCCACAAAATACGCGTGACAGAAGACCAGACGGACGGACATACGGATTTACTTTATTTTATCAAAACGGAACCCTAAAAAAATTTCATTTGCGTCATAAGCAGTAATATTTATTTGTGTCAATGATATCGCAGAGGTACCTTTCTAATCTATCACTTTATATATTATTCGACAATGAATATTTCTTATGCAATTACGATAGTGCATTATTAGAAAGTGTTACTAAGTATTTTCAGGCGGGTGCAATGAAAACTCCAAAATCTAAAAGAAACGAACATAATATGTTATACCTCTGAGTTATAGAACTATCGTTTATATTTAAATGTACTATTTTTTTTATAGAAAATATTAACTGATATTCATATTAAAAGTCGGAGATTTTAATTCTACTTATTAGTAAATTTTTTTAAACAATTTTCTTATTTTCTATACATCTGAAGTATACACATAAAGCAATTACTTCAAATTACAATAATTATCACGACCTAATTTCCTCCAATCTTCAATCAGACTTCGTAATATCTAATTCCATGCAATTTTCCACTGTATTTTATCTTACCTAATAATAATTTGCATTTAAATTTGCACCAACAAATTAAACACAAAACTTAGAATCAAAAATTAGAAATAGTATTACAAATATTAGTTTAACAAAAAGTAAAACTAAGAGAAAATAGTTTACAGAACTTGTTAACAATTTATAATTCGTAGGAGTAAAATACAACACTCTGATTGATAAAAATACAAGAAGAAAATGTGTTAATTGCTAAAGATACGTTCTGTAAATATATC
Source organism: Coproporus ventriculus (assembly GCA_027574865.2). Lineage (NCBI taxonomy): Eukaryota > Metazoa > Arthropoda > Insecta > Coleoptera > Staphylinidae > Coproporus > Coproporus ventriculus. The sequence continues at coordinate 3,244 of JAODAH020022228.1, forward strand.
AAACTTATTTTTTTAATATGGTCACTTTTTATGTAGAAACTGTGTATATTATAAATTTAAACGGCATTAAGAAAGATGAAAAATATTACTATAAAAAAATATTCCTGTTATTATAAAGAAATACCACTTGTTTACTGATTTATTCTAATTAAATAAATATTTTGATACCTGTAAGAGTATTTTATGCCATGAATTGCATAATGCAAAATTTTAAGGCGCGCGTGGAAGTTAGTTTAGAAAACGAGGGCTACGCACCTCTTAAAATGTGTTATACATGAGTTGTATATGAAATTTTGTCTACTTTGCTTATATTTAATCTAATAAATGATTTTTTTGTTTATTATTAATTGGAAAGTAACTACATTAAAATAAGAATTAATTAATTCAAATTTTAATGTTTTAAGACACGAGCTGGTGGAACCATTGAGCGATGAAGCATGGTTATCCGATTTTGCATTTTTGGTAGATGGCACCAGTTACTTGAAAGAGCTGAACACAAATATGCAAAAACAAGGACAATTTATCCATGAGCTGTTCACCCATGCAAAGACTTTTCAAAGCCAACTTCAGTTGTGGAAAAGTCAGATTTTCATAAGAAATACTTATCATTTTCCCACACTGGCTGCTCATAAGAGTGCTCTGTCACTAGAACTACCTTCATTAATTACAGAATTTACATTCAGATTTCAGGATTTCCGTTCATGTGAACTTCAATTTCAAAAATTCGCGTCTCCTTTCAACGTTGACGTGGAGCAAGTGGAAATGTCGCTTCAAATGGAATTAATTAAACTCCACGCAGATAATATTCTAAAATGTTAGTTTCGAGAGGTGCCTCTACAAGACTATTACGTGAAATATGTTTCCAAAGATAAATATCCAAATTTAATTAATTTTGTACGTCTCTTTTCGGCAGTACTTATTGCTGTGAACAATTATTTTCAAAAATGAATAACACTAAGTCACAAAACAGATCAAGGATTATCGATGTTAATTTGGAAAACACATTACGCGTAGCAACAACATCTCTTTCTCCAGATATATAACTTCTTGTGAAAGAAAGGCAATCCCAAGTTTTTCATTAGTTGGAGTTGTAGCACTATGTGACTATCAGAAGTTATTGAATTAATTATTTGTTTAAATTTATCAATCACATTGGAATCTTTTCAGTGGATTTGGAGTCCGTATCCACTCCTGTTACCATTCCACGTTGGGATACAATTAACACGACTTCTTTCAGTTCTCTGGTTTCGATTAACTGAAGTAATAAGAACCTGCTTTACACACAGGCATGTTAGTTGCCTTACCCGAGGGCGCATCTAAGAAAACCAACCCGAATACAAAGCCGAACTCAACATACACCATACGAAATAACAATAATAGTTTAAGTTTCATTTTTTCATTACTTTATTGCAATAAATATTCAAGGTGTGTTGACATATATGTAACTTTCCTTATTTTAATAAATATTACTGTTATTATTAACTATTTTGTTTTGTCACGTGTCAGTAGGGAAAATTAGTAACGTAGCAGGAGTAGTAAATGCTACAGGCCTCGCACTCAGGCAGAAAAAAAGCAAAGATTTCTATATTTGTTGGTAAAAGTTGGGTTTAATGGTTAAAATATAAATTGCTTCATTAAAAACTGTTAATTTTCATTGCAGATTGGGTAAATAATAAAAGCTAACTTTCAATTATAAGGATTTTGGCCTTGAAACTTTTCAAAAAATTGTCTGCAGCGCTATTATATAGCTACCACACTAACTATATCAAATGCCGGCGCATGGTCAACTTTAAATCTTTCTTTTTGGCCCTCAACAAAAAAGGTTGCTCATGCCTGGTCCGTACCTTTGAACTTGAGATTTTTTTGTATGCCGGTGTTATTAATTAGAGATATTGTAAAAATTTGATTTCGGTTTGAAATGTCGCAAATGACATTTGTTCTACAAACCGCGACAAAATTCCCTTATTTTTTCTAAATTTTAATATACATTTAAAAATGGCAAAAAACCCAAAGAAGAAAAAATAATATAAAGAACTCTTTGATATTCTATTGTGGCACTCGTTTTTTATAAAACGAACGACATGGACATGTAATATAACTCACGCCTTATAAACTCGATGTTTTAATTACCAGTAACAGTAGTAAAAATTTACATCAAAATGGTAATTTTTAATATTGGTCAGATTTCAGAAACGATTTAGCTACAGGTGTCAAAAGAAAATATAAAATGGTTAGAAATGTAGAAAACATTACATTACAATATGTCAATGAAAGTATTGAATATTTAATAAAAATTCTCAATTAAAAAGTTTAAGAAATTAAAAAAAAAATTTCTATAAAAAATGAAAAATGTTTCTAGATATTTACTTACATTTACATAGAAGTTCCTTTTTATTGGATAGGAATCCTAATTTAAATATGACATTTTACTTCATTATATGAACACCTTGGTGTATTTTATCAAACAACCTCCAAAACAATACTGAAGTCGGAATACTTCAATGATTATAAATGTTACGATAGAATTAATTAATTTCTGATAAGATATAAGTGAAACTAGCTTATGAAGGTCAAGAATTCATTTGGTTTGGTAATTTTTTTTTAAATTGTTTTGTTGTTTCATTTCCGGATTATGGAAACAAACATTTGAATACAATAATATATTACGTAAATATTGCTACCACTAAATTGAATTCTGTAAACTGATGAACTCGTTTAACGGTATTTATTTGTTTAATAACAAGAATTTAGTAAATGCAGATACACCGAAATGATTTAAAAATTTTACCTTGAAAATGACAATGTGTGGTAAGTATAAAGTGAAACTACAATTTTCGGAAACTATAAAATGGTTTTCAAATAAAATTTTAGAAACTTGAATTTTGATGAATATTTTAAAATGAAAAGAAAATTTCGATTGTACTCTTTGGAAAACTTATACGCATAATTGCGACCTTAGCGAAACGTCGGGTAAAGGCTCTTTTGAGAACGACCATACAAGTTATCTTCTAGATTTACTTTGCACTAAACAGGTTATCGAAAAAAACGTGAATTATGTCATCTTGCACCTACCAAAATCTCAAATTACTTTATGTTTCGCCAAGATCCCGGTTAGCTTCCTCAGGAGCTTCATAAAGGGAATTTGAATATTTCAAATTTTACCCGCAAAAAAACTGAAGAACTATTACTCATTACTCTCTATTACCAAAAATTCTTTTTGTGAAATATTCTTAGTTATCTATTTTTAAAGCAAAGCAAGAAAGATATAGATATTTATATTATGTTGTATCTTTATATTTGCATATTGTTTAAAACCTAAAATTTAACATTAAAATGATGATTGCCAACTATAATTGAAGGCTTAGAATTGGGAATGAAAATATTTCCCTGCTAATTTTTTCTACGTTACTATAAGAAGTTGAATCCTGGAACCAAAACAACTCCAAACGAAAAAGTTAGAGAGGTATTCGAGTTGTAGTATTATCGCAAGTATTCAGAACATTCACCTCCCGCAATTCACCGTAGATAAGCCGCAACAATAAATACGAAACTGGAGTTGGCCGTACGTCTTGTCAAATTCTGTCATAATCGTTAAAAAACAATAGTGTGTGTCTCTCATAAGTCTAAGTTCTATTCGCATATATTTCACACTCATAATAAAATGTCTTAAGAATATAAAGAATCTATGAGTACTATTGGCTGAAAGTTAGGTCATGCATAAAACTTTGTATGCAACTCAGGTGTAAAATTATTTATTGCCCTCTCATCATCGCCTTCGGCTCGGGCAACAAACTGATGCTCAGACAATAAAGAGCCATTTTACACCCAAGTTGCATAAATAACTATTAAATGCAACGAATGAAAAAAGTTTTTATACGTAATAGTCATTAATTATAATTAATTTATTTAAAATAAATTTATACTTCCATTTAAAATTGCAGTAATAAACAAATTAAAAGGTTTCGAAAATACAAGAAAATACGTTCTCCTTTTACCACACTAATTTTAATAACACTAGATGCATTTCATCAGCTATGCTGTCATTGTCTATAGTGAAAAATTAAAACTAATTCTTTATTTTCTGTCGAAATGCATCTTGCGTTAGTTTCATGCAATCGTTGGAACAGTTTTCAAGTTATTCGATTTGGTTCCAAATAATACCCTTACTTTTTGAGATAACACAATCAAATTATCAAAATTAATTTCAAAATATGTAAATCCCGTACATACCAAGTTTCCTCAAAATCGGGCCAATAGTTTGAACTACGCACATGTACATATTCGCAGAGTCGGTCCCAAAAAGTGTGCAATATATTCTGTGAGATAAGTACAAGTAGAAGAAGGGCTCCGCAAGAAAACTTTTGAAAATTCAAATAATAATACAAGTTCATAAGTTCTAAAGATGGCCAAACAATCAAATGTTGCCAAACATAGAAATACCTGGAAACAAATATTTCACCTGACCTAACTAACGTAAATATAAGTGGTCCTAAGATGGGAAACTTCCAAATACGGTCTCGATCCCCTGGCTGGGAAACTGACAAAACAAGAAGAGTCTAGGATCAGAAAGACCCAAAGAAGAACGATGCACCTGACAGCAGGAGAGCGTTACACTGCATCCAGCAGGCAGTTAAGGGCGCATCTGGAAGTGTGGCATTAATTTTTATTCTTTATTATTAATTGAAAATGTAATTATATTGAAATAAGAATTTGTTTTCTAATAGTTTGTAAAATACTACGTATTTATTTGACAGTGACATTAACCTATATTGTTCATGTCTTAAAATACCTTAAAAAATAAAGCTTAATGATGTAATAAGCATTGTGTATTTATTACACGCTTTGAAACAAGAGTAAGTAGAAATAATTTGGATACAATTATACTCAAAAACTAATATCGGAATACAGTAAAACAAAATGTGGTAACAGGAATATCATCAACCGATATAAGCTTACGAAGTCTGTTTTTAATGACAAATAATAGAAAAAGTCTTACTTTATTTCTTGTAAATACATAATAATGATCATATATTTCCTTAATATTGCTTTAATTAAATGAGAATAATAAAGTTGGCGAGAATGTATATTGTTTAAATTAAAAAAATCCTAATGCAATTATTGGTATTTATAATAATAATGAAATCTTGCATGAACATTTAAGAAAAAGTTATTTTAACGTAAAATCATTTAACTTGATTGAATAAGTTTTGTTAAAGACAAAGGAAAAATGAAAGTGTTACTTGTCGCCAAATGAATAAATGCAACCAATATGAAATTGAGTAATTGATATTTTTAGTTGGAATAGAGATCGATTTGTCACATTCCTTTTAATTACATAATGAAGGAAAAATCATTTAAGATGCGATTAAGTAAGTATTATATCACTAGATTCAAGGTACATACGAAGTAAAATTTATTTTCCATCTCCACGATTGTGATATAAGTGTAATGAATTATGTAGTTTCTATTAAAAGAATAGGGTAGGGTTACTTAATGCACTATTGCGTTGTGCACCTTCTTCTTGTAAATATCACCAATGAAAATTTGAAAGTTTGGGCATCCGTTTGTATTACACAAGATTTCTGAATGTGTAAATAATTCATTGTTGTTTAAAAATAATTTCATCAAATGTATAAATATACAACATTTAAGAGATGAGAGATTAGAATTCATTTCCAAAACTAATTGATGCAAATTCGGTGACTTACGAAACGATGATCAATAGATCTGTACATATACAAGAAATTCTAAATTATGACCCTTCTGAATAGATAAATATCATATTAATCATTTCATTATAAAGAATTTATCTTAAAATTTATTTTATAATTTTAAATGTTATTATTACATATGTTGGATTGTCGAGCTATTGTATTACGACACCGAATAATCACGATTAAAATGAAATTAAATATAAACAACTATTCTGTTGTATTATGAGGAAGGAATTTATTATCTAAATATTCTCACAAAACCCAACTAATCCAAGTTTTATTTTTCTGAGTGAAAAGTTTTGAACAAATTTTCATTTTTTCGATTATTATTTTTCATAATTTATCTATTTATATGACACTTTCTCAAAAGTTTATTGAGCAAACTTAAAATTTGCCTTTATATGACCTACATGATCTTTATGATGAAAAATGAAATAACCAAACTTTTGTTCTACTAAAAAATGAACAAGAATTTATCTTTCAAAAAGTTATCATTTTCTGCTATAAAACTGCTTGAGTTACCAACTATTTTGGCGGCGGAATATTCCCTTTTAATTTTAATGATCCATAAATCAAATATTGTAAGTAGGTTTGAGAATGGCTCTGATCAAACGGAAACTGTCAACGGTTAGTAGAACATTTTAAGAGAACCAAGTAGTTTATTGAATGTAAAATTTAATTACTTATTAGTACTTATTCAAACATTCAATAATTTCAGTATTAAAATGAACTGATATTGCATAAACACTGGCTAATCAATATGTTAATAATGAATAGAGGGTTTGTGCATACCGCACAAATCAAAATCTTGACATTTAATTTAATAAATTCCAGACTTTTTTTAAATTGTCAATTTTGTCTTTGGGATTATTTACAAACTTCATTTCAGGTAGCTATAATTTTAATGCGTTTTAGTTCTATATTGAAATCAGTCTGGCTGAGAAGGTAGGTAAATAATCTATTAATTATTAAACTCAAGGAAGTGTAAAATTTTTAGCTTCCTAATCTTCTAACATTTCTTAATTTTCAACTTTCCTCGACTTATCAAAGAAAGAAAACTCAAATAATTAAAGAAAATAAAAAAAAAAAAATTTTTATTCGTGTTTATTTTTATATGTACATACAGGATATATCAAACAATTTTATTTGCACGTCATATATGTAATAAAATCAGGTAAACCAACACAATTGCACTTCCGGTGCGAAATTATAACATTGAAATTTGAATATCGGGCTTATTTCAATATTGGCAACAATAATGAAAAATATGCGGTGTTGCATTAAATTTGATTTGAATTATTTGATATAAAAATTGTGAAATTATCTGTCAATCGGTGATTATTTAATTGTTTGACGTTTCATAAATAGGGAGAAATATTACAAGCTGGCGACATTGCACGAATGTGAAGTCATATAGTACTGACGACGTGCAATTAAAATTGTTTGGTATTGCCTATATGTGTTTATTAATTTAAATTTTTGGATTCATAGTTTTAAGATATTTTCATTTATTGAAATTTTCATTCTATTTTTTCTGCTTTTTCAATTCTTTTGTTTTTAGTTTTATGTTGGGCGGTTTTGATGGTTATTTTCTTTGCACATTTCTTACTTTTATTTATTTTTTCATTCGTATCTGTCGACTGATATGATCGCCATTTTTAGGCAAAGGTTCTTTTATAACAATTTTTCTTACTTTTCAGATGTTTATTCCTTTGTTACTCAATCATAACTGATTCTACATAAAATTATTATTTACATTAGTGGGTCGGTATCGATGACCGAATCCGCAGGAAAAGGAAGTATAGCGTATATAGGAAAGTTGCAAGTTTTGCGGAAAAACACGACAGCCACGTGGATAATTGCTTTAATTAAATATTGTAATTTGAATCGCTTACTAGACATTTCCAGTTAATCTAGATATTTAATAATAATTACGTTGCAGTCTCGAAATTTATTCCTTTTTAACAATTTGGATGTATTAATATATATTTATGTAATTCCCGACAATCATTGTATCACTTTATCATTAAATGTACTAACTACCCCTACCCCTTTAAATACTTGTAAATTTTTGTATAAATAGTCAAAAAATTGTAATTTTTCAATCAATTATCATCTGCCAGATGAAGCTACTGTGTATACTGTGTAGCGAAACATTGTTGCAGTATATTAAATATGATTTGACTTTATTTTGTGTTATGTTATGTTATTTTATGGTTGTTGAAAAAGGTTTATAAATTATTTTATTGCCCTGAAGAAGGCTGAATTAAAGTAGCTGAAACGTTGGCAAAAATAATATATCTTTTTTGGTCCTGACTACCAGAATAATTTGTTGGATATTAAATATATATATTTTTGGAATAAAAAAACAAGTGTTTTACTTTAATTTGATATTAAAGATCAAATTTTGCCCAATTTATTGTTTAAATTATACTGCATAATGTAAGCCAGGAGAAGAATTATGAATAGCATTTAAAGTTAAATCTAACATTCACATTGTTATAACATTGTTGAAATGGTCACCAAAAGTTATTTTCGATTCAAAGATTCAACTTACTTTGAGTAACTCCAACTAAACTCAACCAATTTTTTAACGTTTTATTCATACAAACTGAACTATTCCAATCTGATCTATTTTTTTTTTAGTTCTCTCTCCTCTCAAACTCTTTTTGATATAAAATAAAAAGTTTTCCATTTTATTTTGCAAGTGCAACAATTTGACGCTAAGTCAAACTTATTTGAATTTTTCATTAGAAAATAGTCATTTTGTTAATGAAAAAACTGCGACTGGATATACTTCTGGACAACTGGAATTTTTAAGCATCTAACGAACTAAAACAATCTGCTTCGATATCGTCTTGCATATTATATATTTTACTCAATGTTTATATATAAACTCATTCTGAAACAGCAGGTAGGGGAGACCGGGGCTAATTTACACAAGAGCATGTTTTCCTATTTTCGATTAATTAAATTTTTTTTGTAGTTAAATACCATTAACACGAATATCCTTATAAAAGAAGCATAACCTTATTTGTTACCAGGAAAAATATATATTTGTACTTTTTCTTGACATGAAAGTATCCAGATCCACGATTTTGGAATTTTTAATGCCTGTGTGCTTGAACATAGTGAACTATATATTTATTTTTAAATGGGGGAAAAATCTATTGAACGATAATTTACGAGAAGTAAAATGGGGCAACTTTTCCCTTTTTCTATTGGGCAAGTTCTTCAGTGTGAAAACTTGCACAAAATTGAGTTTTTCATTTATTTATGTAAATTTAATAATAAGCTTAAAATGTTTATGTGTATTAAC
>JAODAH020022258.1:0-30820 GCA_027574865.2 Coproporus ventriculus
CAACCAACTGAGATTTTATTATATTTTAAAACTAAATGTTGTGCCTGTTTTAATTTTAGTTTATGCACCATATGCACGTGCTACATGTGGTTGATACATGATACCCATAACCACCCTTAAAGAAAACCCGCCAAAAACCTGTGGAACCCTACAAAATATAAAACAGATTTAATGAAATTTTATAAAATTAAGAGGAACTAAGCACGATTTAACTCGATTTAAAATTTTTAATTAATATGAAATAAAAAATAAACATAACCTATAAAAATTAGTTACATATGATTCATAATAAATCAATTATATACATAATTTAATTTATAAATATTTTATTTCTTCAGTATGCATTCATTTAGTGAAAATTAATTTTTTTATCTTGGACCTGTAGAAAGTGTCCGTCTGTTTAAAAGGAAAAAAAAATATAGAAAACACAATTTTTAATAAATTATTGTTTGTAATAATGATCTAGATGGCTACAAGGTTATGTTATTTGTCATCGCTCGGTAATGAAGCTTATTGTTGATGTATGCTAACCTATAAAAATAAAATGAATCCCGTAAACATTTGAATGTAATTTAAAATGTTAGCAAAGCGGAGGCGATGAGAAGAAATATTGTTACCGCCTTACTTATTTGCTCTATTTTCAAGTTCGTTTTGGTTATGCTCTAAAGCATTCTCAACTGGTTTTATATTAGAATTGGGATATGCAAATAAATCTGGCAACGTTGTTAAATACTTGTGTACATTTTAAATCAGCTGTTTCAGTTAATTCAGTCATATCGGGTGATGAGTCAATTATAACTCATTCCCGCATACATTAAATTCATTTTATACTTCAATTGAACTTTTTGCATCCATTTTGGTGTATTCCTGTTTTTTTTATTCTGAAGGTAAGCCAAGAATCAATTTAAATAATTTAATTACTTTGCATCAAAAATATATTTATTCTTATTTTTTTTAATAAGAAAGTTTATACTCCTCATTGAAGTCTGTTTACTCATAAAATGAATGATAAAGTTAGAGATAATTAAAGAAGCATCCAAAATAACGATTTGTGGCTAAGTTGCAATCGTACAAATTAAACTGTAGACAAGGTCATCGATTTCTTAACTTTTCATCAAGGTTAAAGACATACAATCTAAAATTTTCTAAAGTAAACGAGGAACAGAAGCAGGTTAATCCATTTTAAAAATTTTACAAAATATTTTAACTTTACAGTTAAAAAAAGACAAATAATGGTAGATTTATAAAAATACTTAACCTAAAAAATTAGTATAGGATGTGAACGTACTCAACAAAAATAAATTTTTCATGCATAAATATGTACTCGTTTTATGTTTTCTAGAAAAGAGTGTAGATACAGTGATTATATCCTTATTTATTATATTTATTAAAATATTTTGAAGTTTGTTATTAGTTTAATAGTTATATTTACGTTTACCAAATTATTATTTATAATTTATTAAACTAACAATGATAATACTCTTTACCAACAATTTAAAAATAAAATTTATTCTAAATAATTTTAGTTTCACCGAACAAATTTTATTTGGTACCTGAATTCGTTCTCTGTGTGTATGTGTGTGTGTCTGAAGCTTTTTTGTGTTTATGAACTTTAAAATTCTGACTTCAGATTCTGATAGAGCATCAAAAAGTAAGCTTAGAGTTTGATGTCGCCTGCCGTACCTTTTCAGGAATACCTTCAAAGTGGTGTCCAAAATGAAACATTTTTTTAAATTTTGCGACAATTTTTTGTTTTATATTTTTTATTTTTATACAAATAAAATGAATGCTGTAACCATTTTAATATAATTTGAAATGTTAGCAGAGCGGAGGGGATGAGAAGGAAAATTGTTGCCGCCGTACTTATTTGCTTTATTTTCAAGTTCGTTTTGGCAATGCTAGATGAGCATTCTCAACTGGTTTTAAATCTTATTTTTGAATTGTTGGTAAAGAGTGTTATCATTGTTAGTTTATTCATTGACCACAGTTAAAACACAAGTTATATAAACAATTTAGTGCCGTTCATTTGATAATATTTGTTTCATGCTTTTCATACTGTTTACCATATTGAATTTTAGTCTTGCATCTTTTGTTCATAGTAATGCGATTTATTGTGTTTAATTTATTTAAAATTATTGAATGAGGATTGTAAGGCTCATAATAATCACAGAGAACAACTAAAGGTAAATGCTAAATGTACTTTTGAGTGCTGTTGTGTCTGCAGAGACAAGGAATGAAGTGTGGAATCTTGGAGATAAAAGGTATACAAAAGTTGTGAATAATAGGATTACAGGTACCTGTTTCTGGATGCACAGTACTATTAAATGACTATATCACAGATTTTTTTGTATATATCAATAACTTAACATTCTTTTTTATGCATAAAAGTGATAGAGTGAAAAACGTAAGTGCGATTAAAAAGAGTAAAAGATAAGACGTTATAAAAGTTACATAAAAAATTATAAAGAACCATAGTTAGTAGAATATAAAATCAAAGATCGGGGAACGAGATACAAAAACAAATAAGAAAACTCAAAGAGCAAAAAAACAAATAACGAAAAGGCAAATTGAAAATGTTAAACCAACAAAAATTGAGAACAAGACCTCTCTTTACCACACAATTTAAGAAGCTATATGCATTTTTCGTTTCTCGTTTTTGTTATTTGTTTTTTCACTTTTATCATGTTTTTATTTCTTTTCATTTTTTGTTCCACAATCTTTGATTTTTGTATTATAAAGTTACAGTAAACATTCAAGATAACATTTAAGAATTTAGAAAACATTTTTGCACCATGATTAGAGGAGTAAAGATGAGGCACCTGTGTTTTTGCGTAGTTTTAACTTTTTGAGCAATGCATTGACCAGTTTGAGACAATTTGAAAGAAAGCCTTTCAGCATAATACAAATAGTTACATATTTATATTGTTTAAAGTATCAGTTTAATTGGGTTTTTGTCATATTTTTAATTCTAATTTCTATCTTTCTTTTTGATATATACATTCAAGAAATTAATTTCATGCTCTTTTCTTAATGTGAGAATTTATTACTTGCAATTAAAACCATCCATGAAGTTGGTGCATAGTCGGCTGAGGTAACTTTAACTATGTGGATATGACGTGTCTCGGTGCTTTGGCCAAGACTGTCTCATACTAAGCTGATGACAATCAATTTTTTAGAATGTTGAAAGGTGTTTTAGACTATTTAGCATTAGCAGTTTGGATGACGGCCGGTTTTCCAGTTTGCTGCAAGCAATGTGATACTTTATAAAGACCATTTGCTAAGCAAGATTGTCTTAGAAAATTAAATATGAACTCGAGGTAGCTTCACATGAGGAATGTGCCCAGAGATTGCTTCATGCGGCTGCCTTGACCAATGTAGTCCTGGCTATTCACTTCCCCTGTGGACAATAATGTGTTGCACATGCCTCAACACATTGACACCCATATAACCATTTAATTTTATGATTCAAAATTATTAGTCATGTTATAAAAACATAGTTAATTAGCATTCAAAAGAATAACATCTTTTAAAAATATCAGTAAAATTATTTAAGCAAAAGAATAGCAGTAGATAAAGCTAAAAAGCAAAACTAGTAATACTACTTTAGCCTCACTTACAATGCCTTTTGCACAATATTATCTTTTGTTTTTCAGACATACGCAATTTATACAGGTCAAGGTCTGAAATTTTCCATCGCAAAATGTTTCGGCAAACAAATTTTGATAAGCTTTTAGGTAAGTTTATCTCCTCCTATTTTAGATACAATTTTTGACCAAAATTTTGTAGATAAAGCTACCAGCCATTTATTGATGGAAACGGATTGGAAGACAATCCTGCAAATTTGTGACTTAATAAGGCAGAATGACATTCAGTAAGTAGATATATTTAAAATCAAAGTTTCAAAACTAATTCTGTAAAACTCTAGACCAAAAAATGCTTTGCAAGCTGTTAAAAAGAAGATGACTTCTACTAATCCTTACACAGCAATGTATGCGGTTCAAGTTTTAGAAAGCATGGTCAAAAATTGTGGTAAGTTAACCTTTTGATAGGGTCTAATAGTTTCACCAAACTGAAAAATAAAGAAAGCAAAATCAATTTGTTTGTAGATTGTATGTATCTCTTACGACAAATTAATTACATAAATAACTCTTTCCTTCTTCTAAGGTGACAATTAATTAATTGAACATTTTAAATCATTTACATCAAACTAATATAAAGAATTTTGTATTACATAGCAGTTTTTAGGATTAATGTTTGGTTTACTTACTTGTATTGCATAGGAAAAAACGTTTTGACAGTACTTTCAGTTTGGTCCGACAATGATATTTAAATTAGTTGATAACAATTTAATAAATTCTGTCTGATTTCCAAATGTGGTAGGAGGAATCAAGGATAGAATTTATTTTTTTGCTTCCTATTTTAGGTAGTTCTTTACATGATGAATTAGCAACTAGACAATATTGTGAAAGCCTTCATGAAATTGTAAAAACCACTCAACATGAAGAAGTTCGCCAGAAAATGCTTGAATTGATTCAAGCTTGGAATTTTGCATTCAGAAAAAACCCAAAATACTCCCCCTTGAAGGTATTGCAAAAAATATTATATTTAATCCTTTCCGGTCCAATTTATTTTTACTCTACTACATTTATGCATAAAAGAGAATATCAAATTGTCAGTTTATTGCTAAAAGTTATGTTTATGTTTTCAGCATAAAGTATCTAAAGTTTTTGTTTTACTCATATTTAGCTATGAGAAAACTTTTTAAGTACATTGGAGGGCTCTAAAGAATGTAAATGGGCTACTGTTTTTTTCTTTTTTTTGAGTCATTAGTTGTTTAATTTTACAGAACAAAAAACACACAAAAGTACAGTTTAGTTCATGTTACTTTGTAAGGGTGAGAGCAGTACATGGAGGGAGGCTAGAGCTTGAGGATAGCGAGAGGCGACAGGCTGATGATGTTAGCACTGCCTTAAGCAAGGGTATAGCAGAACGCGGTGAGAAGCTAGCGCTGAAGATAGAGACACAAATATGGTATAATATGATATTATGCTTTTATTTGGTTCCAAAACATGAAGTGCAATGAAGTAAGCTTGGATCTGATCACATATACCATGAAATGCACCAATCACAATAGTCGCAGTGAGACTAGTCGAAAAAAACAAAAACATCCATATAAACTTTTACTATCCTCTCTCCTTATGCTGCACAGCTCCATATAATTTAATGATATTGTTTCTACATTGACACGGACTCTTTCTCTCAAGCGCTAGACTCTCACCGCATACTGTTCTCATCCTAAGCCACTGTGCACATGATCTTAACCAGGCAGTTTAATCCATTCTCACTACATACTAAAATATGTTTATTATTATTCACTGCTGAATAAATGCTAATGAACATAAGATAAAGCAGGACTCAATGCCAGATTGCATCATGTTCGCCAAGCAATGGCTCGAATGACACCAATTGGCATCATCCGTAATGAATGGGTTACACATTGCGCACAGATCATGACTATGGTTTAATAAGGTTCTGTTTTTACCAAAATTATTTGAATTTTCACCTGTTGAATTTTCATTATTATTGAACTATCAAACTTATTGATGAGTTGAGATTGATTAATGATTAATATAAAGATGGCATCCAGAGTTAATTTATTAGATTTAAGAGGTTTCCTAGGCTTAATGCAACTCTTAGATGGTATTATGAAATTTTTGCAGTTAAAACCTTGTTAAACCAAGGTCGTAAGGTGTACAGCAGTCTGTTAAAACGGATCTTAATAATGGCAACATATGTAATTAGTGATTTTTGATAATAAATAAGTACTTTATATACAAAAATTTACGATAGTATTGCCAATAGATCGCAGCAGAATAAGCCAATCGAAAAATCTAATTTTGAAAATCATCACCAAGTTAGATTTTGTTACATATTTTAAATATAATTTCATGACAATACCATTGGACCAGAAAGGTTTAATAATAAGTTTCTGTTTTTTTCTATGATTTCTAGATCATTTAATTTTGTTATATTATAATTTTAGGATATTATGAATACCATGAAAGCTGAAGGCCATAAATTTCCTACAATGAGAGAATCCGATGCCATGTTTAGTGCTGATTCTGCGCCAGTTTGGGCAGATGGTGAAGTTTGTCATCGTTGCAGAGCTCAATTTACTTTAGTAAACCGCAAACATCATTGCAGAGCATGCGGACAAGTATTTTGTAATCAATGCTCTTCAAAGCAATCCACTCTACCAAAATTCGGAATTGAAAAAGAGGTACAACTTTTAATTTTTATACCATTAATACATGCCTACCTGTAAAAATGTTAAAGGATGCTGAATATATGATTTTTTTAAATGAAATCCCAGGAAAAATTATAAATTTCACACCATTTTAACCTTTTATAATTATAAAAATGACATGTGAGCAAACCAATATCAGTTGTAATCTTTAAATTGTCTACTGTTGTATTGTACATTAACTTTTATTAAGGTATTGCTTTTTCTGGAAAGGTTTAGTTCTTCTTAAAAAAGTGGTCCCTTAATTACAGACTAAATTGTAATGTTGCTTGTCTGTTTTCTTTGAAAACTATTATTATATATGCAGTTAAGTACCGGAAATGAGCTTAGCTATCTAGATGTCTGGATAGACTTATACCCCTACCTTTGATAGGGCTGGTTTTGTATATCTGTACTGAATTAAGTAACATCAATTTCACTCATACTAAATTCTTCAGTTTTCGTTAGACCTACTTGTTTAATTTTTATTAAAAAGGAAATAAGAAATTAATAAATGCTGTTTTTTTAGGTTAGAGTATGTGATGCTTGCTTTGATGAAGTAAACAAGCCTTCTTCAAGTAATGCTGGAAAAGATATTGATATGGAAGAATATCTGCGAAGTTCTTTGGCCCAGCAAAGTCAGGTAAATTATAATTTAAAAAATTTTCATAGCCTTTATCTACTAAGTGTCATATTTTGGTTTATCTAAATTAATTTGAAGATAAGATAAATTTTATAATTTTTTAATAAATATTTCAGTAACCAAAATGTGGATTAAAGATTTAATTTCATATTTTACGAATTCAGAGTCAGAGCCGGTGGTGCAAGTATAGCTTTTATTTTATTTCATATTTATATTGGGATAACGAAAGGTTTCCGAAAGTAAAAGTAGCAATTCTAACAAATTAATTACAGAAAATCCTTGGACTGCTTTTGATTTGTTCTCAGAGCCAATAATGCGCTACATTGCTTAATTAGAAGATTTAGGCTTAAATTTTTTGTAGGTTTCAGTTATTTAGAAACTTTCCGCCCACTACTATGTAAGGAAAGTATTGTAATCGTGATAAAAATTGACTTTGAGATTTTAATTAATTTTGAGGTTCCTTGAATATGTTTTTTGGATACTTTTGCGATGATACTTATGTGTGTGTTCGTGTATTAGGGTGTCCGTTATTTATTCCGGTTTAGATATATTGCATTTTTGTTACTAATTCAATTCCTTGGTACTAAAAGGCACTATATAGGTCTTTTCAGATTTTTTGTACGTCCGGAAACCGTGCCTGTAGACCATTTTTAGTCTCTTTTAAATAATATGGAAAAATATCTTTTTACTTGTTTTTTCCAATTTGATAAATAAAAATTGAAAAAATTTTATAGTACAACTACTATAATCGATGTAAAATTTCCTTCAGATTACAAATTTATGATTTTCGTGGTGACAATATTTTTTGTCGTTCAGAAATTTTCTGAAAATTTCTGAATTACAAAAAATTTTTCACAAAAATCATAAATTTCTTTATTTAGCACATTAATTTACAATGGTAGCCAGCAAATGTTTGCTGTTTGTGAATGTGCCAATGTGATAACAATATAAGTAACATATCTAAGGAATTGGAAGTTAAATAAGAAATATTTGGAAAATTTATGCAGATAATTGGTTTATATATCTTGCTAGATGATTTTTTCAATTATTTAGGTACCTAAAAGAACTCATGAAAATTAAGGAGTCGTATCAGTTTCAGTTGAACTGTCCATTTTTAATTTCTGTAAAAATTGAAAGCAGAATGAAAATGAAGAACTGACAGGATGGATAGAGAATCTGATGCAAGTTTTTCGTTTCAGTTGTTATTAATCCTATATGAATCCAAATGCATCATTTCTCAATCCGTTCGCTCACATTTGTTCTCTTGAAAGTTTAGTTTGCTCGAATGAACAATTATCGGTATGTCCAAAACAGATCATGATTTTGTTGTGGTGTTTATTGAAATTTACATATGTTTTTCGTGTTTGTGGAAGAAAACGGACCCACAATATCATAATGCGAATATTAGAGAGACTACCTGCATTTTTTTAACGAAAAAAAGTCAAGAAAATTATTAAAAGGGAAAAATCAAAATTAAAAGCGTACTCTCAACCTATAAGAAAGAACTTATACAAAGGATAGTGAAAAAGTGGAACATATGCTGAAGTAGTATATAAACTATCACTATGGTGTCATGGTCTCTTTTGGTTCTCAACATCCAAGTTGAACAAGTGTTAATACTGTGAATGTTATTGATGAAAATTATTAAACGGTAAGTATTTAAAAAATTATTACTAGAATAAATAATAAAGCACTGTTAACATTTTTATTTCACATTGCTTATCTTTACCGCTCAAAAAATAACCCAAAATATGTTTTAAGTACTTAACCATGTGACCATTCAACTCATTCTTCATATACAAAATATTCCATGAACTTATTTCCAAAATATTTAGTATCATTATTACATTACTAATGTTACATTTGTTGGTTTGGGCTTCAATAATCTCATTTAAATTATTATAATTTAAATCGGGTATAATGTATGCATCTTCAAACCCCCTTCTTTAAGAAATTGAGCAGATAACAAAATATCGAAATGATAATACTCACATGTTAAATGATTTTTAAATATATAGCGGGATGAAAAATTCTGTATCTATTTGATAGTATGGCAAACATATTCTCGACAGTTCTTCTAGCCTTTGATAATCTGTGGTTGAAGACCATACACTCAATTGTGTCTTAATGAAAGGTTTTAGAAGGTTTCGTTTAAACGCCATTAGCCATAAATACAGACAGAAGCATAAAAACCTTAAAAACCTTTCGGGTTTTCATCATAGCATAACTTCAAACTCTTAATAATCAAATTTTCGCAAAATTCATAATTCAAAAGCACAATTACCATGAGAACTATGGTATGATACTTTTAGTAATTCCAGTCTAGTCACTGCCATATATCATGAAAAACTTTAGCAACTTAGTTTCATTCAAATTCATTCTGTAGGGAAGCTACAACAAAAACAAATATCAATTTACTGTAACTAGGAGTACACTAACGTGCATGCAATTTAAGGGTGTCATTGTTGCTAATAACGAATGTTTTGCTTATGAAGTGACAGCACCTAAAATTAGACATACATTAAACGTATTAGGTAATTCAAAATCAAATTTGTACTTTATTAGAAGTGATGGGTACCTATTTAATAATTACAGAATGTGGACCAATGTTTAATTGATTTGAACACTGTTACCATTTTTATTTCACATTTAGCACATGAAAGAGGTACAATAAATAAATTTTATATAAAACTTTATATAAACTATCTACACTGTAAAAATAAAGAAATAAATGATGCTTACGCACAACAGAAGTAAAACTTTAGAAAGTTCACATGATATGAAATAAAATAAAAATGTCAAAAATTTTTTATATCACATATTATAGTAACAAAATATCTTGGTGTAAGGTTTATAAGGTTTCTGCACACATTATATGGTCTATGCATTGATAGATGTGTGATAAAAGTGGAACACTGTGCGAGAGAGAAAAACAGTAACATACACCCTCTTTGTCATCTTATAGCGTGCTTTATGCATCGAATGATTGCAAATGTTGTACGCCCTTTATCTACTGATTGTTCCAAAATGCAACACAAAATTGTAATTTATCTAACAAAAGAGAATTTAGAAAATATTCTTTTATATAAATTTTTCAATAAAATCACTCATTACTCATTTCAGAAATAAAAAATTAAACATTATATTTCTCTATTAATGCCTTTCTCCATCCTTTCTAAAAGAAGTGTTCCACAAGAAGGTCACTAATTTTATTCTCGTGCAACCACTTTATAGATCTTACACCATGCAAAATATAAAATGTTAAAATATCAAATGAGAAAATATTAAATGTCAAATTGCTAAAGGTTCAAAATGCCAAATTACAAAATATTTAATTATACATGTATTATATGAAAAATGTCATATATAAAATTGTTAAAATGTTAAATGTACGTTTTATTTTGGAGTTTTACGATATTTGATTTTTCTGTTTTCAATATTCCTTTTTCATTCTTCAAAATTTCAAATTTAGAATTTATTAACTTTAAATTTCAGATTCTCTAATTATTTAGCATCAAATTTTAAATTTTCTAACTTCCCGACTTAAAATTTCATTTAATTTTTCATTTTTTTGTTTTTCAAATTCACCAAATTTTTTAAATTCACTATTTTTAAACTTTAATTTTTCAGATTTTTTTTAATGATTATGAATGTTAGATATGTGCAGTATGTAAATTTTTAACAAGTTTTAAAGGTACATATTACATGCCTATTCCTAATTTAAATTTAAAACTTAATACTATGAAAATTTTCCTTATTAACTCATAATATTAGTTATAATTTTATTTCAGGAGGACTTGGAGGACAAAGGCGAAAATAATCGCATATGTTATGTACGGGATCGAGTATCAGATCAATATTCCACAAAACCATCCCCATATCCATCATTAGTAACTACACTGAGTCATAGCAAAAAGGAAGAGACTTCAAACAGGAAAGTGGTTGAATCCTTGAAAAATACTGATGACACAAAAGTAGGGAAGCATGACAGCTTTGTCAAGCATGTTGCCGATGAATTGAATAATATGCCCCCTGAAATGGTGCCTTATGTTAAAAAAATTATAAACATTGCTATATCTAAGCGGCATATGAAAACTTTGAATGCATCTTCAGTTGTCAGGACAAATTCCAATTAAGCAACAACCACAGAAAATTTTTTCGACTTCCTGAGGGTGAATGGGGTTATTTTGCAAAAACGGACTGTGGGGACCTTATTTTTATTCTTAACTAATGGTTTATTTTGAAATTACTGATTGAAAGCATTTAGACCGCAGATACCTTTTCAATTAATATTAGTCAAACTGTAAAATAAAAACCATAAACAAAACAAAAAAGGCATCACATTTTTTATAGTTTACTTTATTCCTTTTGTTAATTCCCAATTTAAATATTTGCTTGTATGTTAACATAACTGTATTTATTTTTAGCTGTTGTTTACTTGTTCTTTGTTTAGATTTGAAATATCTCTGAGTCATAATGTATTAATGCACAAACTTGTTTTCATTATAGGCCCCACCACGGAAAACAGAGGATGAAATTCGTGAGGAAGAGGAACTGCAATTAGCAATAGCTTTAAGTCAATCTGAAGCTGAACATAAAGAAAAGGAAAAAATGCGTGCCACTTCTGCTTATTTCAATTATAAAGGTAATTTATTCAATATATCTCACAATAGAGGTAGCATTTACAGTGTAATTAAAATGTGATAACCAATAGGTACTGTGTGTAATTAAAAAAATCTTTTATTTTAGCTGAAATTCCGTCTGCTCGCCAAGCTGATCGTTCTCCAAGCCCACCTGAACAGAATACCAATCCTGAATTGGCGCATTACTTAAATCGTTCTTATTGGGAAAGTAAACAAAATGATATAATTGAACCAGTTACATCATCTAGTCCTTCAGCACCTGCTACAGCTCCTTCAATCACAACAAGCAGTGTAAAATCACGAGAGAATGGAATTGCGTATAATGAGATTGAAGAATTTGTGAAAACTTTACGTTCTCAAGTGGAGATTTTTATTAATCGTATGAAAAGTGATTCAAGCCGTGGAAGATCTATCGCAACTGATAGCAGTGTGCAAACTTTATTTATGAATATTACTGCCATGCATTCAAAGTTACTACGGTAAAAAGAAGTTTACATTGTTAAGGTACGAGTTATTTATTTTTTAAATTACAGTTATATCCAACAGCATGATGATAGTCGATTGCATTATGAGAGATTGCAAGATAAGTTGACTCAAGTCAAAGATGCAAGGGCTGCTTTAGATGCTTTAAGAGATGAACATAGAGAAAAAGTGAGGAGGCAAGCGGAGGAAGCTGAAAGGCAAAGGCAAATGTTAATGGCACAAAAATTGGATATTATGCGAAAGAAGAAACAAGAATATCTGCAGTATCAAAGGTTAATTTCTAGTTTCTTATTTATCCTTTTTCATTTATTTTTGCATAATGTATTAAATGACGAACTATTTTCAATTACATATAAAAAATCATTAAAATACTTAAAACATTTTTAATAATTCGGATCAATTTTCACGTTCTACATGTTTTACCCTCATTAGTCGTTAACTGTCATATTATTGTTTTTAACTTTGTTATTAAGAATTGTCAGTATTTACATTTTAAGAATAATCATTTAAAGTTCCTGCAATGAGTGTGTACTAAAATTCTATCAGCAGATACCACTTCTACATACTAAAAAAAATTGATCAATTAATGATTCATAATGTGTATCACTTCAAAAAGTTACTACTGTATTGTAATTAATTAAAATTTAATTAAAAATTAGCATCAAAGACAATTACTGCTAAGGTTTAAACAATAATATTTCTATATGTATATATCTCAAGATATATTTTTTATATATTTGGGTCTGCGTGAGTAAAATTTAAGTTTCATTTGTGTAATCAGTCTCAAATAGTTTATATATATAAATTAAATTGAAACTCTTAGTTAACGTCTAGTGGTGTTTATTGTTAGAGTTTTTGTAAATACTCAATATCTTTATAAAAGCAATATTCACTTTGGTTTCATTTATTAATTGATGTTTTTATAATTTCTGTTTACAATTTATTTTAATTTTAGACAAGTAGCGCTTCAACGAATTCAAGAGCAGGAACGTGAAATGCAAATGCGGCAAGAGCAGCAGAAGCAGCAATATATGAATCCACAATATTTTATGGGATCTCCTATACATGGGCAACAGTTTGCCTCAAATCCAGCCCAATCTATTAATTCATATCCTTACCAGTTTAATATGATGAGTCAACCAACGCAACCGAATCATCCTCCAATGGGTCACCCTCCTGGTATGGTATTTTTAAATATTTTGCAGCCTAAAGCTAATATTTATTTTGTAGGTTCTATGCCACACCAAATGCAAGGACCATCTAATTTTCCCCCACAAAATATTCAACCAGGAATGAGTGGAATACAACAACATCCAATATCATTACCTCCTGGAATTGCGGCTCCACATAACATGTCAATGGGCTTGCCCCAACAGCAAAATATTTCACAAAATCCAAATATGCCACCACACCAACCTCAAAATTTGTTACCACCAGCTAATATGCCACCTAACATGAATATGCCTCCAAATCCTAATATGGGACCTAATCACAATATGCCTCAAAATCAAAACATTCCACCTAATCCTGTGAATATGCCTCCAAATGCAAATATTCCTCCGACTGGTTCAATGCCTCCTCCAATACACCTGCCTCCCGCAGGCAACAATCCTAATCCAAATAACCCAAATGTACCAAATCAAATTATACAATCAAATATGGGCCCCATTCAACAAATTCCGCCCCAAGGTATGAATATGGGTAATATGCAATTTCCCCCTCATCAGCAACCTGGTGCCCCTCCATCTAGCCCCCAGAAGAATGAAAAAGCTGATACTGCTGAGTTAATTAGTTTCGATTAGTCAATTTATTTAAACTTACATTTTTAAGTAGAAAATGAATTATAATAATTATGTAATTTTATAGCATTATAATATCCAAAAATAATAATACACAATTATTAATCAGAACATTGTTTTATATATTGAAACCATTGGGATTCACAGCCATATAACATAAAACGCCACCATCAGGGATTTGCTGGACAGATATAAAAGCACGTCCATCTGGTGAACTGTGATGTAGCATCGGACTAATCGGACCAGCACGAGGTAAATATGGAATCTGTAAAATATGAATTTACAGCTTTTAAAATTACCATTAAGATAAAAGAGTGAGAAAGCAACGAGCCAAAATGGCTTATAAAAATATTTGAAGTGAATATTTTATTTATTTTTTCCATTGTTTTCTATAGCCACCTAAACCTTTTAATATTTTTTAAGCACTATTAATATGTTATGGTGATGAATACAGGTTCGTTTTAGATAATTACATTGACTTATCTGAAAGAATGGTTTCCAAATCAAATGTAGCAAGGGAAAAAGAAAGCTATGAGATAAACTTAAGGCAAAGAATCTTTTGACTAATAAATTTGAATATTCAATTAACAATAATTACTGTAATTTTTTCTGAACTAGTTAAAGAAAAGCAAGCCAAAACTGAGAAGTAGAAGTACCTAGTAGTTGTGCCACAAATGCTAGCCCAAAAGTTAATCAAGTATTCTTTGAAAAGTTTAATCACCAGAAATTGAAGTAAAATAAAATTTTTTTTATTATTTATTTCGGTTGTCCGTTTAATGGTGAACAAATTAATGAATTGGTCACCGAGGCTCGTAAATTCGCAGTGGCAATATGAAAAAAATATTTTGATTTTTGAAGTTATTCGTGTTTTGCGGCATTATAGCAAAATAGTACAAGAGGACTAACTTTCTTGTCCTTTGACTTTTTTTATGGCTTTTGGTGTATCGTTTCGCCGCTAGAGCACGCAAACTGAAAAATGTATATATGTCCGGATTAATCACGCCTGGTGTGCGTTTTCATCAGAAACTACGCATTTTTTATGCAAATATCAATGCAGCAATGTTACATGATCAATTATTGACACATTTTATGAGGGATTCAAATTACTTAATAAAATGCATAATTAAAATTATTCAATAATTCAATTATTACGGTCCTGAAATTATTCAATAATTTAATAATTCAATTATTGTCCTGAAATTATTCAATAAAATATTTTTTTCCTATTTCCATTGAGAATTCCGCCAAAACGGCTCATTTGCGAGCCTCAGACCCAAGGAGACTTTTAATCAGAAAGATGAGTAGAACATTTTCCCAAAGTTTCAGAAATATCGATCAAGGGCCATTTCCCATAAGGATTGTGCGGGGTCCTTTCCTAGAATTCTATCAGTCTAAAAATTTCTATTGTGTTCAAGAATGTTTTCGCGTTTCGAATTAGGTGTATGTTCGGTTGCCTATGTTGCCTCCGTTTAAGAAGACTGGCCATTATGAAATAATACACTGTGTATAAAAGCGGTAACGGTAGAGGCAGACTGGACTGAACAAGACAGCCTTGTTCTGCCTCGACTTGCCTCAGATTATTCTAAAAGAACTGATCCAAATGCTTGGACCGAAAATTTTTAATCAGCAGTGGTAAATCGTAGAATTAACAAAGTGATTTATATTGCGTCTAAAAACGTATTTTTCCAGAAAGATGTCATTTTTTGAAAGGAAACTTGCACCGAAAGTTTGATTTTCGTCTTTAGTGAGAGAATATCCCAAAGCTCAAACTTTCGTCACTAGGGACGAAAAAAAATTTAAATTATAAAGTATATCCAGTTGCCATGATTTATTACTTTGATGTAGAATTAAACGTTTATTTTCTTCTTTTAATTTTTATTATGTAATGAGTCATAATCATGAGTTGTGATGGTGGAAAAAGTATAGTTTTTTTCACTCGTCCGAAACCATTTTTTGAAGAAAAAAAATGATACTATTATTTCTCAGTATTTTCCTTTTATTGTTTCATTCTAAAGGTAAGTTGCTTCTTTTTGTCCCTATAACCGAATAAGACCGAGACATTTACGGCGTTACCTCACTTTGAATAACCGACACTCGATGGCTCGGGTCGTGATAGCACATGTGGCTTTGTCCGCTGAGACGTTCGTATTAGCCAAGTTGAGGTTGCCTCATACTTACTCAACTTACCCTGTCTCTAATGTAGATCTGCTTAACCTTTGTGTACTAAGAAACCTGGACTTAAAGCTGCTTTACATGATGTCAGTATGCGTATCAATAAGATTGCCACTGATTGACAAGTACTATTTTATCTATTTAAATTTGAATTTGTGTGATTCCAGATGTCTTAGATAAATCTGCAGCGGGCTAGTTTACCTGTTTGGTGAGCAAATTTCCTAATTTTTCTGCTAATGGGCAAAGTTCTTCAGTTGCTGCTGGAGGTTGAAGAAATAGACCATGTAAAAAATTATTTCTTACTTGAATTCTTAAAAATTGTATGTATTCATTTCGTAATTTAGATAGTTCTAAATGATCATCTGGAATTGCAGCTAATTTCTTGGCCCATTCAGAACATCTCACACGATCTACAAAAATTCATTAATTGAAAAAGAAACGATAAAAAGATAAATTACCGTAAGGATTTGGCAAATTTGGGGCATGTACCGCAATATCACGCAATGCATTTTGAAATTCTCTATTATCCCTTGTACCCATCACAGTTCATTTACAAAAACCTATTACTGCATGAACCATGAAATTTAAGAAGTTTCTACAATTTATGTTTCAATTTAGACATGTAATTTTGTTACTATGGCTACTATGTCTCATTTATAATCTTCAGCAGATAAAAATAAATTGAGTCAAATCCCAACAATATTTTTATATGGAGAGTTTCATTTCAATTAATTGAAGAAAATATCTCTATTGAAGTAAATTGCTTTGAATAATAAGAAAATTTTGACAAATTTTTTTATGAAAGCATTAGAAGAGAAGATTTTACGAACAGCGACCTTTAAATCTAATTTTTCGCATCGATCTGTAGATGACACCTTAATTGTATGGCTACATGGACAAACACCCTTACAGGATTTCTTCAACCAAATCATCGAAATTCATGAGAAGATAAAATTCACAATGGAATTCTAAAAAAAACATCATTTCATTTTTAGATACCCAAATTACTACCGGAAACCAACCTATACAAACCGATATATACACGGAAAATCCCACCATCACTCAATCCAAGAGCACGTGGTGGTCAAAACTTTAGTACATAGAGCAGAAACATTAACAAATGAACATCACCAACTTCCATAGGATCTGTTGTAGAAACTCATAAGGACGATTAGAATCCCAAGGAGTATACGCCATTTCATGAGGCGAATGAAATTAGGCTTATACATGGACAAACAAACAGAAGAATAGTATGCAGGGTCCAAGGACATGGTTTAGCGGCAGGAAAAAGGACAAACCACAACACACTGACCCAACATGCAGAAACTACTGGTCACAACATCGATTTCCAAAATCCATAGATTATTTCAAGAACAGAGAATAAATGGCACCAAATCTACTGAGAATCTCTAGAAATCGAAAAGCGAGACTGTGAGAAGTGGTCGACGAAGGTATTTTTGAGGCACATGGGCTTCAAAATTTATAAACACGAATCATCAGCTAATTCACGAGGAGTGGGGACCAACGCGGGAACATGTGGGGCAGTTGCAAATTTACGGCCTATTCACAATAAACGAATAAGTAGGCTAGTTGCAAAGCCCCTCAAATTGCACAGCCCCCCTCACCTACGAACTTACTCATACACTCCATCCATACATCCGTGATAGAAACCAGAGACAAGGAAACGGTAGTAGAGCAGCAGGAATAGTACGAGCGGTTACGAACATAACCGAACAAAATCAACGAGGCACGTGATGCGCAGCCAAACAGGTTTTATATATACACGGAGGGATGGCATATGCGATTGCGCCGAAACGTCAGCGGACGAACCAAACAGTTCTTCTTGGGATAACCAAGAACCATCGATGATTATTAATACAATCCGTGATATATGAAATTTAAATTAAATTAATGATTGCATGTCGCTACAAACGACCCCACACAATCCTAATGGGAAATGGCGCTCGGTCGAAATTTCTGAAACTTTGGAAAAATGTTCTACTAAACTTTCTGAATAAAGATAGAAAATTAATAAAATGAAGAGAATCTGAATGTCAATATAATATTTGAAAAAGGATTCTAACAAATTGTGAAAAATTTGAAATAAATACTGGAAAATTTATTTAAAATTGAATAAATATAGAAAATTAAAACAAAAAACTCCTGAATTATTTCGTTCATTAACATGACCTTATCAAATTACTAATTGATTGTTATAAATTTTATGGGTTTTCGAAATAACAGAACAGCCAAACAATGATTTTTAAATATTTTAAAAGTCAATGAAATATAGAAGTTTAATGACATTATTTTGTCATTTACAAAGTGATCAATAAACAACTATTAACAATTAAATATGACTAGAATATCAACAGTGTTCATCGATATGGATTTCGCTATTTCTATTAATTTAACAATCACTCAAATATTTTTTTCTTCAATTGTTTATTAAATACTTAAATTTTTTTCATTTCCCTTACAGAATTATTGGAAGAGATTCCTTTGGCTACAAGAATGGTTATCTTCTTCCAGCATGATGAGGCTCCTGCACATTCTGTCGTCACCAAGGACCTCGTACCTTACCCCTTTGGATTTTTACCTAGGAGGATGGTTGAAAGGCGAAGTCTACAAAGAAAAAGTAAACAGAAGAGCCGATTTGATCGTTCAAATTATGAATGGTGCAGCCCTCATAAAAGAACGCAATTGCGACATCAAAAAAGGGTTACACGTGGTGTTATCAAGAGAAATCAAAAGTGCATTGAAGTTGGTAGTGGAATTTTTGCAAATCAATTTTGAACGTCCTATTTGCCTTTTGTTTGGGTTACATTCTGTCAGCTGTATCTCTGTACTCAATAAAAATTGGACACATGTTATATGGAATTTTTTGTTGCAATTCGTCTATATTACCACCTCCTAAAATATTTACTATTCCTTCGTAAATATCCAGAAGAAGCATGTTTTACTAGAAATGGTATCTTCAATTTCCATCATTTTCAATGAGAGATCAATATCAATTTTCCATCAATATTTGCTACGGTATAACTGAAAATGAATTTTTGGAACCATTTTAAATATCTAGAAGTTTAAATGGTAACAAATACGAATTTTCTTGCAAGTCTCATTGCTATTCTAGGAAATGTGTTTTTATTTATTTATGTGTTAGTTTATGCATAATGGAGCACCTACTCATTTTGCTCAGAATTTCTGAAAATTTTTAAATAATAATTACTTTCAAAAATGGTTAGGAAGGGAGGTCCGGTCGCATGACCATCAAGAATCTCTTCTCAAATTTATGGAACAGTTTTTTAAAACAGCTTGCATATTATAGCAAAAAGATTATATGAAATTACTTCGAGTTGCTCAAATTTTATTTTCGTGAGAACTATGAAAATTTGGGCCAATAGAGAGAAAAGCTAATTTATCAGTTTACTAATAACACTTTGCATATTAATAACTTTTCTTGCATGTACAAGTATATTCAAGGTAGAGGAAGATTTCAATATTAATCAGGTTTAGTTATACCAAGCAAGGGTGAATTAACAGTTTTTGAAAATGTAGTTAATATCATATGGATATTTAAAAGTTTTTCTTATTATTTACAGTAAATAGCAATTTTTAAATAAAATACAGTTTTTTATTTCAATCATACAAAAAAAGGAGCCAGCACAATAGAAACCAATTTTTCTCGTTTCATCTCCTGAGATTTTTTAAAGTAATTGCTCAATTCAAAGCTAATAAAATCTTTTGGTAAGGAAATTCCGCAGATTTCAAAAATCCTAGTTCAATACCTGCAGAAATACGTTACGAACAAAAACGAGCCCATACGAACAATATCGACCGCCCTACCGCTTTTGAAGATAATTTCTGCCACTTCTGCCCCTTTTATGAAAACGGTGTAGGATAGCACCCACTTTTGGGCAAAATCTACCGTTTTTGCTTTTTAAAATTTCGGCCGACAATATTGGAATTGTAATACAATTTATCTGCATTTATTATGCATCATTACTGGTATCGAAACAAATATTCGCTGGTATCGTATCAAATGAGTTTTTATTCTCTATTACGGGTTTTCTCTATCTATAGAGCCTGAGCAAAAAGAGTTATTCCTTGGAGGTTTTTTTATCAATTTTTTGTTTTGTTTATCCAATTATCGTAATTTTCACTTTCCATCTCTTACTAATTGAAAGAATTATCTTTATGGGCAAGACAAAGATAACTGATAAAACAAAAACTTTGACCCAAGGTAAAGGCAAACAGTGAAATAATCTTTTCTAACCAGAGTCTATATGAGGTGGGTAGAAGCAAAGGTTCATAGGTCCATGTTTTTAAATAAATGCTATAATTATAGTTCAAAGAGCAAGTGAGTATTTGTTTCGATACTATATACTCGATACAAAGACAAGTGTCGATACAAAAATACTTGGTATCGAAATAAAATATTCGATACCGTACTCATATCGATAGTATCGGTACATCCCTAATCGTGTCGACCGCTTTTTACAATTTCCGTCTGTCAACATTGAAAGGGATACAAATGGCCGACTGCTGCCAAATATGTTTCTCTTATGAAAAAATAAACAAGAGGAAGCATAGAAATGTTGGGTTTAATTTTTTTCCTTATATAATAACTGAATATATGTATTTTATATCCACATAAGAATCTACACTTTAACTTGAAAAATTTAATATTATTAAAAATAAAAGTAAAAATTGATTAAAAATGGCTGACAACTGGCAAAGTGACTCCATCTTTATTTTATTAGTGCACATTTCATCTGCACATTTTTAGTGCTTTTTGTCGAACTTTGGTGATAAATCAGGACACAAAATCAAATAAATAATTTTACGAAAGTTAATTCTACATTTGTATGACGTGTGTTCTTCCAATTTCACTCAAAATAGCCGATTATTAATGTTCATGAAATCCCCATAGTAATTATTGATAAAATAATCATTGTTGAAAATAATTAACAAAATATATATCTAGCTGTATAAAATGCATTTCATTAATTGCAGATTGCATTTACTTTGCAATCTATTTAGAACAATAAATATAAACGATTGATAATGACACGATTGCGTATTGAGGTGGAAAAATTAATTGCAAGTTAAATAATGTTTGAAGTTGCCTGTATGTGTTGGTTTACTTACATAATTTTAATTGACGCATCCTATAAAACAAATAAATCGATTGATAAGATTATGGGCAATTGTTAATAATTTTCCCGCATTTTGTGCATTGTTAATGGATTTTTGTAATTTTAAGAATAGGTCAAGGACAATGATAATTAAAGTTCGGATTTTATGCACTTGAAAACAGAATATATGCTCATAATATGCACTTAAAAATTATTAAAATAAACACTAATGTATAATGATATAAAATAAAGAAATTCAGGAAATGAAATTTGAAAAAATGTTAAGAAGTTGAAGGCAAAATTCAATATCCAAGAAAATTGAAAAGTTTGAAGAATAAAATGAGCTAAATAGATTATAAATAAGAAATTAGAGATTTTTTTATAAGTGTTGGATTTAAAAACCAAAAATACTTTAAAGTACATATTAAGAAATCGAAAAGAAAAATATCAAGAAAATTTGAGAAAGTCAGGAATTTTAGGAGAAATTTTAAGAAGAATAAACGAAGATAGAATCTAAAAAAAAAAGGAACGTTTGAAATATGTTTAGAATAAGAAGAAAACATGTAAACATATTATTAAGATAAAACAAACAATTCAAAATACAAAGCATTAAAAAAAAATAATAATAAAAAATAGAGAAAATAATAAAAACATGTTGAGATTGCTTAATTAAGAGCATTGTCAAAACAAACTTGATAACAAGCACTTTGAAACAAAATATCAGTTGTCAAACATTAAATGTCAAATATTAAAGTGTTGATATTTATGACATAGTGTCAAATATCAAAATGAGAAACATCAAAATGTCAAAATTTTAAATGATCAAAATGGCAGAATTCAAAGAAATATGTCAATGTGACATTCATATGTTATATATGTCAAATTGGACGAAAGATGAATATCTCATCCGAATAACATAAATTATTCTTTCTTTAAGTGTTCAATAAATTGATGAAAAGTTGAATGGTTAATATATTTTGTTTATTTTATGATATTTGACATTTGAAATTTGACATTCTGATGTTTCATATTTAACGCTTGTCATTATCGCTTTTGACGTTTGACATTCCGATATATGATGCATAACATTTTCATATTTGACAGTTTTGGACATTTGACATTCTGATATTGCATAATTAACCTTTGACATGTTGGTTTTTGACATTTGACGTTTCGATATTTAATACATAATATTTTTCTAACTGCTAATATCGCCGAGTTTGCTGCTGTTAAGATAATAGTAGAATGCGCACAAGTATGAGTCACATAAAAAAATGTCTGGTCATAAGACATATGGAGTATTCCAAACCAATAATAACTTATAATTTAGCATAACAAAGATTAAATTCCCCACAAAAAATGAAACAATCCAAGCTAACCTAACTTCTTTGTAAATTCTGCCGATTGTCAAATAAACATCAGTTTCAATTTTGCAGCAATTTAGCGTGCGTAAATGCGTAAATCCTTAAAAATTAATTACAAGCGCACGTATACGTGACCATAGATTAATAATTAGCATTATTACAAAAATAACACAATGAACAATCATTCAATTTTTTCATGTTAATGTAATAAATGATTTATTTTATTTTTATTTGTTCAAATCATTTATAGACTCAATACTCTTCTGAATTAGAAAAATTTCTGACAAGATAACAACCATTTGCGTCTGGTATTACACTGTGCCATTTCTAAGTTCCCGTAATGATTTTCGGTTTTGATAATTGGTCGGCACTTAAGTCGTCTGCATTGAATAATCTTTGAAATTCAAAAGACTTTGCTCTTGCAGCTGTTCTTTTGATCGTACAAGAAGATTGCGAAAAAATAAAAAAACAAACGTAAAAAAAATAAAAAGAAAAGTTAGCCCACGATGGGATTTTTATTACTTCTTTTCGGTTGAGTAAAAAATTTAAAAAAATTCACAGAAAAGTTTTTAGTGGGGTAATACAACATATAAAAAATTTCAACCAAATTTGAATCCGGTGTTAGTTTCGCCAAATTGGCTCATATAAAACTGTAGATCTCAAAAAAGGAACTTTAAAGCTATTACTCTTAGTATTGTTGTTTTGGGATTTAAAGCCTTATGTGACCGAATTCGGCAAAACCGACAACGATTTCGATTTTAACATACCAAAAAAAGAACAAAAATTTTTTGTGTGACTGTGTAATTAATCAATTTTTCCCTTCATAATTTACTCTTAAAAATACAATAAAATTGACAAAAGATTTTGAAACTTTTCGATCAAAGGTAAATTCAACTAGTTTGGAAAATTTTATTTTCCAGACTTAATTGCCACGTAACTTGACTTATTATTATATAATGAATGTAATCATTGTTACTCATCATCATCAGAATTCATTTAAGTATATCATAATCACCATTATATGCGTCTTATATATTTTGCAGACAAAATCAAATATGGACAGATTGGTATGAAATAAAAACGTAACCAAACATAAAAGCAACAATAAAAAAAAGTTAATATATGGCAATGGAAATCTTCCGAGGTTTTGTGGTCGATAATTACCCTTATTACCTTTCCATATTGAAATAGAACTAACATGGCTTCTTTCAGTTCTCTGGTTTCGGCTAATTGAAGTAAAAAGAATCTGCATTACACTTTAAGCATGTTGGTTGCATAATCCCAAAATGCCACGTTGTAAAACCAAACAGGAAATGTCTCGTGAATAGATAGTCGGATAGATATAATAATAATCAGTCGGTCATAGAGTCTTTCCAAATTTATTCACCAGGGTGCGTATCAATCTTTCATTTATTCAAATTAAATTTAATTACATAAAGAAATATTAGCAAAACTAAATGCAAAACAGATGTTCGCCATGAGCCTGGTAGTTTTGGCAGGCTTGTATTGTAACTTTCAAATTTAGAGGAGCCTTTTTGTTTCAATCAACACGTTAAACGTAGCTTTCTCTTTAAATTTCCTTATCGAACGCGTAGTTTCTGCGGTCGTTTTCTTTTTTCTCCTATAATGCAGCAATATTACCTGAATTTCAAACTCAACGTCATATTACTGGAAGGAATGCCAAACAAATACTGAACCTGAAAGGTGTAAGGGGAGGGAGGGGGTATTATGTTTACAAAATAATTTAATTTTAGCATTAAAATAATACCAATGACAATAACAAAGGAAAATACAGCGATAAGGAAATTCCAATAAATAATTCAACTAGCTAAAGACTGTGCCATTTTCGTTATCTTTTTAATATTTTAGATTTGATTTTTGATCAGGAAAAGATTTTTAATGTGATCTTTCTCGCATCTGGTTTCCGAATGTACATATCTCTCCTAGTAAATGTAAAGGTAGAAAATAAGATCATCAAATCAATGTTGCTCCAATGATCTTCACTTATTTCTTTTGCTTTAATTTGCAAAAGCAATAACCACCTTCTCCTGCTGCAAAGAAAAAAATTTGTAGTAAAATTAATTATCTCTCATTTTGGTAATAAAATTCTTTTGATAAAGTAGATTTCCCATATTCAGAAACTTTTGATATGTTCATAATTGACAAATATCTGCAAATGTGAACTCAAACAAGTTTGCCGACAATTAGAAGATACCTGATCTATAAATGTCCAAAAATAATTTTGTGTATCATTTTAACCTAATTAAACTATTGATATTTATAGCTTTAATTTTACTTAAAAAAAAGATAGATTTCTTTTAAAAATTAACCATAGCAAAATTAAAAAGATAAAAGAAAATAATTTAATGCAAAAATGTTAGATATTTTTTGCAACTAAATCACTAATTATGGTTCATTATTTATTTATTTATACTCTAATTTCACATTCATAGATTAGATAGGAATAAATAAAAATACTTTGTAATATTTAGGTCGTTTTGACATTACAATTCCGAATTGTTATAATTGTATTTATAATGAGAAAATTTTGCTGTAAATTGTCCCAATATAAATTATATTTTCTATACAAACTGATTAAAAAATTTAATGGTAATGTTTAAAAATTATGGATAAATTTCAGTTAATATATATATATATATATATTTGTATATAATTTGAGGTGTCAGACTAATTTATTTTAAAATCGTTCAATTTGTCGCCGAGTTGGCACAGAAATGATAAAATTCTATATTAAGCGTTATCATAAAAAGAGAATTTAATAATCACTCAAAATGTGCGCATGTTGCTCCGCATATTATTTAGAAATTTCTTTGTTTGGTGTGGACGGAAAAGCGATTTTTGCTCGACTATAAAATAAACGAAAATGCATGCTTTGTAATCAGTTGCGGGGTGTCATCGCACAAACTCAGGTAGCAAGATCCCGCGTAC
Source organism: Coproporus ventriculus (assembly GCA_027574865.2). Classification (NCBI taxonomy): domain Eukaryota; kingdom Metazoa; phylum Arthropoda; class Insecta; order Coleoptera; family Staphylinidae; genus Coproporus; species Coproporus ventriculus. Next base: position 25,475 of record JAODAH020022258.1, read on the forward strand.
GAATTAAAATGTACAAAGTATATTTTTTATTGGTATTCTTATTCATCTGTCATGTTTTGGCAGATGGGATTCCACCAACATGTAGCAGTAAAATTTATTGCCAAGGTGATTTATTGAAAACTGTACAACTAGCAGGTATTTTTAATGACTCCAAAACTTTCGTCGATATGAAAATGAAGCAAGATGAAGAAGTAATCCTCAGAGCTTTCGATACATTTATGAATCAGACAGGACATCAGCCAACAAAAGCACAGGTAGTTAAAAATAAAATATTTTTATCAAAACTTCCAAAAAATTTGAACATCCTTTTGATATTTAGTTTTATTCTCCGTGTAATTAAAAAAATAATAATAACAGAATTGTAATCCTAAATAATATTTATTGTATATTTTTCTGGAAAAAACTTAATTTCTTAATTGCAAAATCAACTAAGCACACATCTTGCATTTTGTGGTTAGTAAAATAAATAAAAAGGAAATTTAAAAAATTGTATGAAATTAAGAAAAATTAAAGGAAAATTGTAGAAACAAACAATTTAAGAAACTTTGAAGAAACATTTGATAGAAATTTGAAGAAAATGAAGAGAATCTACAAATTAGTAAAACATTTCAAAAAAGTTTTAACAAATTCAGAAATATTAAAAAAAATTTCAAGAGAATTTATATAAAATTGAATAAGTATTAAAGAAAAAAACATTTAAAAAATTTTGTTTTCAGGTTAAATAATTGTAAACAATTGTCTTTTTTAACCTTCCTGAACCTAGTACTTGGAATTACTTTTTTGGCGTTTATCTAATTTTGCTCTCAGATTCGATGGAAAAAAGTATACCATGTAATTTGAAAAAATTTTTCGATGACGTCATCACTTGTATATGATAACATAAAAAAATCCTGTTCGTCAAGTTGTAGGATTTTTCATCTGATTTAAAAATATATATAGTTTGTTGGGTGTTAGATCATTATTAAAACCGCTATAAGCTGGGACCCATTTTTTGGAACACACTGTATAATTGAAAATGGCGAAAAATTAAAGAGGAATAAATAGTTTCTTCGCTTTCTTTTCTATATGTATTTGAGATGTACCTACTTATAAAAGAGATACGACTAAAAATATAAACTGTGGTCATTTGTCCTAGACTTATCCGAACATATAAACATTTTGATACTACCTTTCAAAGAATTAAAAAGACAATCAAAACTTTAGAAAAAAATTGTAGGTTGCTGTTTAAAATATAACATCATCACTTAAAAACAAATAAATTAAAAAATAAGCTAATTTTCGTGCCAAAAGTTGCATTTTTAAAACTAAATTTTTTCTTAAAATTGATTATTTCTGATTTTATTTACGATATTCCATAGTTTTGACGCGCACGTTTCGTATATAAAGAGTCTACTATTTTCAAACATGTCAAAACGATGTGAAATGAAAGAAAAGAATGAGAGGTCAAATTTAAAAAAAAAAATGTGCGCAGATATGTCTAGATGGACATAAATGTAGCAAAAATAGACAGAAAGTGTTAATTAGCAATAGATAAGAAATAGATGGACTGAAATAGTAGACCATAGTATTCAAAGAGAATCCGATAATTTCATCTAACTGCATATGTTGCTATTATATGTGCTTTACATTTTTCTTGTAGTGTCTTTGCGCAGTTAATTGACAGTTTATATGGGTATAATTTAATTAATAGAGTTTATGATATTTAATAATGATAATTATAATCAAAATAATTTAAAGTCCTTGGGCAAAATTTCAAAAATGATGATGAAACGTCGTAATAAAGCCATTAACACATGCTCCTTGACTTTTAATAAAAACGTTCTTCTAAAACACTGTGATTTAGAATATTATTGGCATAAATAAATAGAGAAATATATGCTTTACCAGCAGTCCCGACAAACGTTGTCTTGTCCAAATTTTAATAATTTTTTTGTTTGAAGTTTGGTACTACATCGCACTTCAGACCAATGACATGATGCTAAACGTAAGTTATGCAGATATTTCAATTTTATTAACAAATTCCATAATATGTGTCTTTTTATTACTAGAAATTTGAACAGTACAAATGAATTGTACAGATATTTGACCTATATTTAATGAGAAAATAGTGTGATGTAAAATTTTTGATTTGTTACCCTATTGAACGGATCCATCAATATATAAATGTATGACTTCATTAAAAAGCAGCAATCAGGATACTGCATATGTCAGTACTAATATCCTAAGTTTAATGAACTTTTAAAATATTTCGATGCCAAGCAATGCATAGCATCCTTGCCTTCTATGCAGGGTTACAGGGATGAAACCCTAAATTTTAGTATGAGAAATTGATTAACTTTTAATTCCGATAATTAAAAACACATTCTTATTTTACATATACAATAAAGTTGTAATTTTATTAAAGTCTTGGTCCGTCTTAATGTTATTGTGTTTTAAAATAAATAAATTTATATATAATTTTTGTTTTCAGTTACAAGAATTTGTCGATGAATACTTCGAAGCAGGGAACGAATTGGAAAATTGGAATCCTTCAGATTTTAATCCCAATCCACGTTTTATAAACAACATTATTGATAAAGATGCACGTGAGTTTGCAAAGAATCTAACAGCAATTTGGCCCACATTAGCAAAAAGAGTAAAAGATGATGTGCAAAAAGACAGTTCCCACTACTCCATCATTCCAGTTCCCAATGGTTTCATAGTTCCCGGTGGGAGATTCCGAGAATATTATTATTGGGATTCATATTGGATTATAAAGGGATTATTGGTTAGTGAAATGTATGACACTGTTCGTGGAATGTTAGACAATTTCCTTTCTTTAATTAAAAAATATGGTTTTATTCCAAATGGTGGACGGGTTTATTATACAATGCGTTCCCAACCACCTTTATTCTCATCAATGGTAGTGGAATACTACAAAGCAACAAAAGATAAAACTTGGATAAAGCAAAATATACCTACAATTGAGAAAGAGGTGCTGAATTGGTTACCTAAGAAACTATTTGTAAAAGATGGGAAAAAATATTATTTAACAAAGTATGCTCCAGCAAGTCAAGGTCCAAGACCCGAATCTTTTCGGGAAGATTATAACACAGCTTCAATGTTTCCAAAATGTAAACAGCAAAGAGTTTACACCGATTTAAAAGGGGGAGCTGAAAGTGGATGGGATTTTTCTTCTCGGTGGCTATATGCATCAAATGGTAGTCATTCCACAAACCTCTCAGATATTAATACCCAAAGAACGATACCAGTTGATTTAAATAGCTTTATCTACAAGGCATGTATGGATATAGTCTTTTTGAAAACTGAAATTGGACAATCACTTTCGGCAAGTAAATGGAAATTAATTGCAAAACAAATAAAAGACTCTATTCAAGAAGTGTTATGGAATGAATCATATGGAATTTGGCTTGATTTTGATTCAAAGTTATACAAACACAGAGAATATTTTACAATATCTAATTTGGCTCCTTTGTGGTCAGGAGCTTTTGATGAAAATGATGATAAGTTATGTGATAAGGTTATGAATTATTTGGAACAATATGAAATATTCGATTATATGGGAGGTACACCTACCACATTGGAACATTCTGGTGAACAATGGGACTTTCCAAATGCTTGGCCACCTCTACAAGATATTATGGTGAAAAGCTTAGGGAAATTGAAATGTCAAAGAGCAAAGTCAGCTGCTGAAGATCTTGCAGTGAGATGGGTGAAAGCTAATATGATAGGATATTCACAAACTGGTGAAATGTTTGAAAAATATGATGCACAACAACCTGGGAAGTATGGGGGAGGGGGAGAATATACTGTCCAAGCAGGTTTCGGATGGACAAATGGTGTCGTATTGGACTTTTTAAACGTGTATTTTACAAAATGAGTATTTTACTTATAATGACTTTTCAAAGTTCCTAAATAAATATAATTACTAAATATATAAAAATTTTATTATATTTCTTTATCTTTGAAGCAAAACTTTTTATGGGAGACTGTGAAAAAATTAGCGCAAAGTTTTTGTACATTCGTATGTTCAAGTCTCATTAGAATTGGATTTTTAATTTGATCTTAAATTTTATATTTAAATCTCAGAATGTCTATTTTAGTATTCTAATAATTGATCATTCATATTTTGGTTTTTGATATGTTGATATTTAACATTTTTAAAATTTCACATTTGTCATTTGAAATTTTGTCTCGTACGCCCTCTAATTTCTAAAGTTTTAATTTTGCCCCATATAAAGTTGCACCATTTTTTCAAGGTTTAGGACAAAATTTCATGTTTTGTGTTTTTTGTACCATTGATTACCTAGACATCTTATGAATAGTTATTTGATTTTTTGGCTAATTTATGAAAATTAACAATTTCAGGTGAAAAAAGTCCAGAAACTTGAAAATTATCACTTTTTACACGTATTGTAGCAATAAATAATGAAAATTTTAGCAAAAATGCCTATTTTCTTGAATCTTATGCAACCCACATTACAGCGAAATTCTGCATTCGGCGTTGCCACATTTTTTCCTTAATACTCACTTTGCGTACACTTATTTTCCGTAAATTCAATAGTAGTATAGGATAAGTGATTGTGTTAGCTTTAGTAGGCTGGAGGCTTGTAATTTTTCTAAAGTCGCAGCGCTTAATGTGCTTAAAATAACGGTTTCTAGCGATTTTCTAATTTTAAAATATCCCATTCCGAGGTCCGTTAAGTGCATCGGACCCCATTACTGTTATGCAACTAACTATTCACAAAAGAGTACGTAAAATCGCATTTACTCATTTGGGCTATTTTACGGATTCATTTTCTTATTTTACGGATCCTTCAGAAAATAGTTTTTTTTCCGAAAGAATGCGTAAAATAGGAAAATGAGCGTAAAATAACCTAAATGAGTCCGTAAAATACGATTTTACCAACTTTAAAAATCCGTATACTTAATTTTTAACGTAATTAGAATAATACTTTCCAAGATTTTTGATTTGTTTATAACAATTGTTTATTTAACAAATTAGAAGCCGATCCACGCAATCTAACTTTATTGTTTTTTTTTTATTTAACATAATTAGAACGTATTCCCAAAATTTCAAGAAAATCAAAGGTGTCCTTTCTTTTTTCCAGAAAATAATCTAAAATGACTCTACCATAAGCGCTGCTAATTAAATAGCATCTTTCAGGGCTGCATGCACATGTTCGTGGCAATTAGTTATAATAGCCATTTTTTTAAAATTGTCGAAATACAATATGCAACATGAAATTTTCCATGAGACAATTTGCGAGCCGTCGTACCATTTATTTTCATACTTAAGGCCTGTTTACACTGGCTTAGTACTAATCATTAGTACTAATCACTTGC
>JAODAH020022260.1:0-46513 GCA_027574865.2 Coproporus ventriculus
ACTTTTCACATTTTCACTTTTCACATTTTCACTTTTGACATTTTCACTTTTGACATTTTCACTTTTGACATTTTCACTTTTCACATTTTCACTTTTGACATTTTCACTTTTGACATTTTCACTTTTGACATTTATTTTTTGACATTTACACTTTTGACATTTACACTTTTGACATTTACACTTTTGACATTTACACTTTTGATATTTTCACTTTTGACATTTACACTTTTGACATTCACACTTTTAACATTCACACTTTTGACATTTTCACTTTTGACATTCACATTTTTAATTTTTTTTTTATTTTTTGAATTTTTCGATATCTTGATAATTTTTCATTTTTCCCGGTTTTTTTTTCATTTCCGTTCCATAATTCCATGACGCTGACGTCACATGACATTAACGTCACTTCTTTTAAAATTCCGCCGCTAAATATTATATTCGAAAAATTCAAAATTGTCAACAAATATTAAGTTTCAAAATATGCTAAAGTAACAAAAGATACCAGAAAATATCAGAAAATGTCTATATCGTAAAGATATCAGAAAATATCGAAAAATTTAAAAAAATGTTGAAAACGATAAAATATCCAAAATTTTAAAGTGACAAAAAGTGGAATTAAAAAAAACTGGTGCGTTTAACTTTATAAAATATGGGACCAAGGACATATAAAAAAGGACGCAAAGAAATTGTTTGTCCCCTTCCTCCCTTAATTTAGCAACATTTGCAATAATATAATAAACAAATAAAAAAACACGACTAAGGAACTGTCCCCATAATTTTTTTATGTACATTCAACATCTGTAGTCTAAATTTAAAAATTCCTAAATTAAAAGTGTCCACACACGTATTTAGTTAAATTGAATTGTATTATTTTGAGACGGGTGTAATTGATAGCAGATTCAGTAATATCCGTCTTATGTTTTGGCTTTATCGATTTTAACATACGTCATACGTCAGTTTCATGTGCTATTATTTCCAAGAATTTGATTTATTTATCTAATTAAACCATTGTGACAAGAAACTCCAGCTCCTAATACGAAATATATTGCACCAATAAATTCCGTGACATCTAAGAAATAAACATAACTATAATTAATATACACCTTACTTCTTGGGCCACAAATAAATTATACTAAATTTAATACGTTAACTGGATGATCCTTGCGAAGAATATACTGAAATTATGAAAATTAAAAGAAAAATTTTAAAATTAAAAAATAATCAAAACTTTTGTAAAATCCAAAAAGAATTTTTAAATTTTTTTCTGTAAAGTCTAGATATATAAATAGATGATGATAGATGAGGCATGGGTAACCTTGAAATAGCAAAGTTAGATTAGGTTGATGATTTTGAGGTATGATCTTGAAATATATAGGTTTGACCTTGAAAACCTAATTATTACTTTAAAAACCTTTGCATGACATTGAAATGGTTTTGACATGAGAATATCCATAAAGTGATTACTTACTTCGTTTGGTGCATCCCTCAGTTGTTGTAGTAGATACGGGATAATTTTGGCACCATGATTAGCATGGATAATGCCAAGAGCATATAGAGCACCGCTTTCTGTATAACCAGCTGTTGGCCCAGATTCTCTCGGCAGATAAGTTTGCATGAAAGTAAGTGCATCTTTTTCATGGCCTCTATGTATAACACCTAGTGATGCAACGGCAGCCATCTTTGACCAATTTGATGCTCTGGCTAACCATTCCAAATTTTCTCTACAAACAAATAATTAAAGATTAAATAGCACTTCTACACAAGTATTATTTGCACTTAATAAAATAATAAAAACCCACAAAACGAAAGTCAAAGTACGAACGATCAAAATATTCAATTACCTTGGAAAATGATAAAGATGAAAAAGTCAATAAGTGAAAATTCTATTTCTTGGACATTTTGACATTTGAATAATTTTTAAAATTTCTTGACTTATTTTTAATTTTTTTGGACTAACATTTTTTTATATTTTAATATTCTTGAAAATTTTCTGACATTTTGGTATTAAATAATAAATATTTTGTGACTTTTTGATAGTTTTTATCATTTTTGACATTTTTTGACCTTTGACAATCAACATTTTAACCAGTTCCTATTTTCACATTCGTATTAGCAATGCTCTTTAACATCTTGAATCGGTTTTTCTTTTCCGTCTTCTAATTAACTTAGAAATTAACACGAAATATTTAATTAAATTAAATTCTGTAAAATAATTCTATTTCATTAATCATTTTAATACTAGAGGGAATATTGTGAATTGTCGCAATAAATTTTTCTATTGATAGGCGTTGACAGTGACCCTAATTAACTTATTGATTAATGACGACATGGAAATTAGTGATATTGGATGGGATGAGTGCCATCTCTAATACTTAAAACTTGAAATAATTTGCAAAAATAAGTATAATGGTCAATTTATTTCTTGCAAATAAACAAATTAAGCTTTTATTTATTTAAGGCAATATTTCTACATTCATTAACCTTAGAATTGCGAAAATTCTATTTATATTTATTCAAACCAACCCTCTTATACATAATTTAGCATTAAAAATAATTCGTTTTGAAAGGATTACGAGGGGGATGTTTTCAGACGAGACTTTTGTTCAATTTAAATCGTTTTGTGAGGAAGCGCTGTTGTTCTTAATACATTTTAAATGTTTTCAACAAATTATGAAAGGAAATGATGTGAAATCATGTAAGAATTGAATATAAGTATATAAAGTAAAATGTATCGAAACCAAACAAGTATCAAATTTGAAAATATCAAATGTCAAAATAAAAACATCAATGTTAAAATGTTAAAATATCAAACTCCTAAGTATTTTCAGGTTATATCTAGGCATTTTAAGATTAAGAAGTGTCATGCCAAGGTCATATCCACGAATTTCAAGGCTATTTTCCTCCACATTAAACATAAAAAGTTTTTCTTTTAAACTTAGGAATTTCATCTCATCTTATAATAGTTTTCCTCTAAAACATTTCTTTGCTACCAATTTGCACTCAAAAATTTTTTGTTTAAAATTAACAAATGAATAGACTCATTTGTAATGTAAAATAATTAAGTAAATTAAATGTTATTTTTGACCGGAATAGATGGAGTCAAACAACGTATTCAAAATGAAAAATGGAATTCCATTAGTCAATTTGTGGTGAATGCGCCGGGCTGTCCATCTTAATTTCAAACCGTAATTACACGTCGCCCTTTATTTCATCAGTTTGCAATCAAATTAGTAGCATACGTAAGTGAAAATTCGGATCATTTGACTTTTCAAATAGAAAATCGTTGTTAATTGTGCTTTTATCCTGTTGAATAATTAATTCGTGAAAACTGAAAATCAAAGACAGAAATAATCTCTTTTCCAATTTTGTCACATAACACGTTCAACTTCATTTTCATTCACTAACAATAAATAAAAGTTTTCTTTAATTGGACTCTTTATTATTTTAATCATTTTATAAACATTTGACTAATTGTTAAAAAAAGACCAGAATGTCAAAATATCAAAAATTGCTAAAATAATATACTTATGTTAATATATCAAAATTTTAAAATATCAGCAACTGCCAAATAATATATTAAAATGTCAAAAAATGACAGAAATTTTTAATGTAACCAATTGAGAGTGCTTTGGAGAATAAACAAGAGATCGAGAGAGAGAGAGAAAAACAAAATGTCAAATATATAAAAACTACAAAATGTTAAAATATTTAAAAAAAAATTAAAAAAGGAAAAATATTAAAAGTTTAAGGTTGTTTTAGGTTGTTTAAGTTTGCTCAAGCTTGTTTAAAAGGTTTTACTTCTATCACGTAAATCCGCGTTTTAAATAAATTTCTCAAATTTCATAGTTTTATTTATCTACAAATAAAGTTTTGAAAAAATAAATTTACCTTAAGAAATAATCGCTAGTGGTGCCGGAATTCATAAACGAATTTGCAATGATAACACCCGTATGGCATATACTTGCTCGAACCGCATCTTTGGTTTGTTTCAAAATCAAATAGTCGCATTTGTTTAATCTAATCAAAAATTGAAGATGAAGCAATATTGTGATCTCTCCGGATAAAATGGTCCTCAATTTGTTTATGTTACAATTGTACTCTCTAAAATTCTAGAAAACAAAAAACAAAAAAATTAATAACCGTATATGTGAAATAAACGAAAAGGTCAAAACTAGGAATTTCAAAGCCATAAAATGTCATATTTATTTCAAATGACTGGAATTTTAAAGAAATAAAATGTCAGAGCTATAAATGTTAATGACTTCTGATTTTCAAAGGTCATGAAACTTCATGTCAAATGTCAAAAGTTAAAAGGTCAAAAGTGAAAATATCAAAAGCAAAAATGTCAAAAGTGAAACGTCAAAAGTAAAAATGTCAAAAGTGACATAAGGTTGTTTAAAGTTGTCTGAGGATGCTTAAGATTGTTTTATGTTGTTTAAGATTATCTATCACGAATATTGTGATGCACATGATTTTTTTCTTTCACAAAGTAAACAGTGAGAGTCATCTTACCATTTGATTATGCACTGCCATTGTTGGATCACTCGGTCCGACTACGTTGATGTTCCTCTCTATGTTATACAATGCGTCATCGACCAACTTTAAAAACTCCTGCGTGGCGGCATCGTATAAATCAAAGGCAATCTGATAGGCTGTCAATTGCTCTTCCAATTTCCCCATTGATAATTCATTTAATATATGAGCTACAGTGAATGGATCATCCATGAAGATCAAACATTGGCAAACATTAACATAATCCGGTTCATCTAAATCTCTATACAATTCTACCAACTGACGCAGCACTATGTTTCGAATAAAACCATTCTGCAATACATTCATTGCAATCTAAAATGCAAATAACAAAATAGTACATTATGACACAAGTACAAAATTGAACCTTTAAATAAAAAAATATTAAAAAAAGAAAAAAGGAAAAAATTTAAAAATGATAAATATTAAAATTTAAAAATTGGAAAAATCAATTTTTCTTACATTATAAGCATATCGAAGCATTTCGTGTACATTTCCCGAACTAAGAATTGCAGCTCGGAAAATATCCATTCGTCTGGCTTCCAAAGCAATTCCTACCGCTTGCTTAAATTGCTTTTCATACAAACAACGCTGAAACATCCCCTCCACAATCGCTTCCAAACGAAGATCCATCTTGATATCTTCCTTATTGTCAACCATAGCAATTCGAATTTTATTATATTTGTCAATACACTTCGCTGCAAAATATAACATTATTTAACAAGTTAAAAGATTCACGCTGCAAAATATCAATTTCGCATCCTACAACTATAATTCAGTTTTTATGCATTTACTTTGCAAGTGATAATATCAAAAATATGAACTGAATTACCGCCATCTTATATTTCATTAAAAAAAATATATTATAAAATTCGTAGTCCTATTCCAACAATTCTATTGTAGATGACGCTGATATAAAGTTCGGACATATATTTCCTTAATCCCAGGATAGATGGTGCTAATTCACATTATTTTATTCAATGTAAATTCAAATTAAAATTTCATTTCTGTTTTACACTGTCATATCAAAATTTATTTTTTTTTTTTTTTCATTTTTAGGTATCAATATTTAAAGAATGCTTACTCATGATCGTTTCAATATATTGACACGGCATATTAACGTCAAACAATGATCCAGCTCCTAAAGCAAAGTTCAACGAGTCGTCGTAGGATCCTAAATGGAAGTACACTTTACTTGCGACCAGTGCTGCCAACTTACGTTGCTTGAAATGTTTATTTTCATGCAATATTTCGCTGAAAAAATCATACTAAAGAATGACAGGAAAGCAAATAGACAATATGTCAAAATATGAAATATCGAAGTGTGAAATGTCAACATATCAAAATATGAAAAGTCTAAAACAGAGAGCAAAAGCATCATTATGAGATGGAGAGATATAGATACGAAGAAATAGAAATATGAAGAGATAAAGATACGAAGAAATCGAGGGATCAAGAAATCAATGGATGCAGACATACACAGATACAGAGATAGAGAGATAAAGAAATAGATATATGGAGATATGAAGAAATGGAGATAGAAGACATAGAGATATGAAGGTATGGAGAAATGGAAAGATGTGAAGATGAAGATAGAAAGTGTTCGAAATGAGTGAAATGGAAGATTGGAAAATTGAAAAAATTGAAATTATGGCAACATTGAAAAATCAGAAAATAAAAATTTGAAAAATTAATAAGTAGAAAATGTGATAATATGACTTACATCTTGGAAATAGATTCGGAGATTTCAGGCCAAAATTCATCAACGATGCTGTTCAATCTTCTCAATGCAAAAGTTTTGATTTCATGTGGAGGTTCATCCAATAAGGAAATAATTCCAGCTTTAACAAAAGAAAAAGCAATAATTAAACATTTGGTTGGGTTTGGTAAACTTTGCAGAATTAAAAAAAAAACTGGTGCTTAGGATGTCAAAGTGTCGGAATGTTTATAAATCAATTGTCAAAATGTGAAATGTCAAATTTCAAAAAGGTGATTTTTAAGTATCTAGAAAAATATAGGATTATAGAATGTCAAAATACCAAAATGATGTTTCGTGTGGATAAAAATGGATAATGACAAATAGATAATGATAGATGACTGATGACAAATGGATATATGATAAGATGTGAATGATGATAAAAGAGTGACTATATGTGATGATGACAAGAACTTGACATGCCATGATTACCAATAGATAATGACATGGAGATAATAACAGAGAAATGATAGACAACGATAATAGGTAATGACAAGATGGATGACGATGGATAGTGGCATATGGATGATTACAGATAAAAATCTCATACAGATGTTTGAAGTTGGATCATGATGTTTATGAGGGTTAAATAGATGATGACTGATTGTTAGTGTTACTCACAATAACAGATGGTTGATAATAAATACATGATAACAGATTGATAGTGGCATATGGATGACACGTGGACCTAATATTTAATGAATGTCGCGTTTCGACAATATACTCTCAAGATGTTCCAGGTAACGATCTCAACGCCTGCGCCCAGCCCATGTACAACATTTTTTTGCATTCCTGAGAGCATCCAATCGCACACAACGTTATTATACTCAGAACGCCTGCGAGCACCATTCCGCCCATATTTTTGAAACCTTTCAAATATGATAGAATCATGAATATGTCTACCCACCTTTTGACTGTAAGCTTGTCGAATTTTTTGTGGTCATTAATGGCGTTTCGCACACAGCCAAATTCATCGCTGGCGTTAAGTAGACGCTGTGATCGAAAATAGTCTTATGTGGAATGCACCCTGTACAGCCGATTAGTGGACAAATGTAATATCTCTCATTTGTGGAAAAGTAGCGGGTAATTCAAACAATCAAATTAAAGTGGAATTTATTTATTAATTGATATATCAAAAAAGTTCCCGAGGCAGAGATGAGGGAAAAAAGGTCATCGACATTTTAGGGGACAGGTTGTTGTTTTCGGGAGAAAGTTGACCGCATAATCACTTTGCACACGGTCCACCACATGTTCAGATCGGCCCTGATCGCATTATTACATAATTTCGCAGTTATCTCTTTCTATATTGCCGAACTTTGAAGTGCAGTTACATAGCAACAAACTGTCAATTAGTTTTAATAAAAATGACAGAATGTCAGTGTAACCATTTTATTTTATATCTTTTACATTTCGAATTTTTCCTAAAGCCTTACGCAATTTATCTTTCTTGTTTAAATTATTAAAATATTTCACGAGAACAAAAATATGAACAAGAATTAATTTTTAATTATATAAAAATTTATTTTTTCAAGAAAACAATTTAATTACTTTAATTAAATATTGTAAAGCTTACATGCAGAAGTAACGTTCAAACTCATCTTGATGCGACTTAACGTTTTCTTGGTTTAGTAGGTTTGATGCTTGCTGCAGCTGAAGTAATGACCTGATGCATTTATTACATGAGCCTACTTAAAGCTAATTTTTCAATAAACAAATTTGTCAAAACGGTAAACATAGCAACGTACACAAACATATTTTTAAAATAGGGCCATAGAAAATATATATTATTAAATGTGTAAACTAGCCACTCAGTGTTGAAGACTGTTTTTGCAATCCTTACAGCAATGCTGGAACTTTGATATAATATGAATAATTTATTGTCCATAGATGTATATAAATAATATATATTAGATACGTCAAGTAGTTAAACATAAGAGATAGTAAAAATAAATTTATCTTGATTCGCTAATGTAATCTTGAACATTATAGAACAATTTGTCCCGCAGAAAACGTTTTAAAAAATTTTTTAAAGTATGACAATTCGTAGCAGACTTAGTATCAGTGGGAAGTCTATAAAATAGTAAGGGTCCAAGTATTGCAGGAGAGTTTTTCTTAGTATTAAGCCTTCAGCTGGTCGATTACAGCCGTTTAAATTTTCTCGAGATTCCCAAAATGACGTCACTTAAGGTGATTTTGCAATCTTGGGAAAAATGAAAGGAAAATTAAAAGGACTTTAGTCAAGCAAATAAGAAAGCTAAGGAGTCACAGGAATGTTCTCATTTGGCAAAAACTTGTTTATTGAAATTGCTGTGTGACAAGGCGCATTTCGTGATGCAACATCCAGTTGTTGTTTATGTTGGGTCTTACATGCCATTTTTCGAAGTTTTTCAAAAAAGTTTTGGTAAAACTGTTGATTCACTATTTGGCCTTGAATTGTTCCCAGGTTCCCATCTGTAAAAGATTTTTTCGAACCATTTTTTGTAGATTTTTTTATTCCCAATTCATTGGTCAACTGTCTTCTTTCTAGAAGTGCCTTGAACCACTTAAGCTTTTGACAAAACACTGTGTCTGCATGCCTATTTAAATTTTGCAAAATTTTTTATGTTGCACTGTGACCTATCCGCTATCTTTATTTTAATTATTTTAATAAATCTTCTTTTTCCTTTTTCTTGATATAATAAAACCATGAAGTGGAGATCATGAAGAATGTCCTTTCTACTTAATGATGCAAATTTATCCAATTTAAGATTAAACATGTTATTCTCGTGTTTACAATTAATTTAACAAATTTCATATTATTGTGATAAATAAAGATCCCACAGATTTAATTCTCATTAGCGCTTACTGCAGTTTTATTGCAACAGATCCAATTGATCCTTTTCTTGTTTTTATTAATATTTAAATGTTAACTTAACTTATAGAACACTTTTAGAACACAAATTATGACTTACGTAAAAGAAAAGATTATTTTTATTACTTTTACATTTCTTGATGCTACGAATCCATGAAGCGGAGATCATGAAGAATCTGTAACAAAAGGAAAAGCATAATTTTAATTCTAGAGATACTTTATTGTATAACATTAAATTTTAAGGGCACTTTGAAAAATTTAAAAAAAAACATTAAAAAATCATTAAAAAAAATAAGAAACCTGAACAAATATGAAAAAATGAAGTTTTATGGAAGCTCGAAAGTAAAGGAGCGCAAATTCCTTGAAAAATTAATTAGAAAATTTTAAAAATAAATATAATAAAAAAATAAATAAAAATGCTACTACAAAAAAGTATTAACGTACGGCATGTTTTAAATCGCATTTTTGCATGCTTTTTGCTTCTTTAATTTTAAATTATAATGTAATAAAAAAAAAGACTTAAGCAATACGCGTAGACAATTCCTCATTTGAACGACTCCATCTTGCAAAATTTGACATTTCCAATTAGAATTTAATTAAAGTTGAAATCTTATTGCAAATCTTTGTTCTATTTAGAGTTAAATTAGTCATTTTCAATTGTTAAGAACACAGAGATTACAAAATCGTTTTTACTTTTTTTGTTTGTGAACATTCAATTTCAAACTTGGATCCATTCATAGAAAGGCACTGAGGCTTCAAAATTTCAACACTGCAAAAATTTTTATGTTTCTAATACAAATTGCATGTTCGTCACGCAAATTCTGCGATGACATAGGGAGAAATGACGACACCGATTATAATAAATCGAAAGTATATAATTGGATTATTGTGTTTGATCGTTCTTGTGTGCGCTTGTTTTATTTTTATCAAATTCACGTAGAAAATTTTCAATTAAAATTTTGTTAGGATATTTTATAAAATTAATTAAAGGAAATTTCTACTTTATTATAAAACAACGATTTAATCTACAATTTAATTAAATCATTTAGTTCATTGTACTGAATTTTATTTGTATGTTGAGTTGCATACATTACAAACTTCAAAATCATTTTTTCATGTAAATATTAAATTTATTTGAAAATTATAAAGTTATGAAATGAATTATTTCAAGAAATATATATAAAAATTAAATATTTGATGCTTCAAAAAAAATTTATCAATAAAAAAGTTCAAGTCCATCACAATACACGTGATATATGTAAAACTTCTTAAACAACCTTGAGCAACCTTAAACAAACATTTACACTTTTGACATTTCAAATTTGATATATTCACTTTGACATTTCAGTTTTAACATTTCACTTTTGACATTTACGCTTTGAACATTTACACTTTTGACATTTCACTTTGGACATTTACACTTTCCACATTTTCACTTTTGATATTCATACTTGACATTTCACTTTTGACATTTGCACTTTTAATATTTACACTTTGATATTTCATTTTTGACATTTACATTTTTGACATTCACACTTTTGATATTTCACTTTCCACATTTTCACTTTTGACACGCAATTGACATTTCACTTTTGACATTTTCACTTTTGACATTTTACTTTTGACACACAAACAAAAATGTCAAAAAATATCTAAATATTGGAAAACGTAAAAAATACTAAAAAAGAAATAAAAACAAAAAAAAGATAAAGAAAACGTCAAATATTCAAAAGTGTTTAAAAAAATTTCAAATATCAAATGTCAAAGTTCAATCAAATCTGATAACTAACATCTCTTTTTCTATTTTTGATATTTTTGATTTCCCAATTTTTCAATTTTAATTTTCCATTTTATAATATTTTGAATTTCTCGATTTTTTAAATTTTCCATTTTCTAATGTTTAAACATATTTGTAGTTATCAAATCAAAATTTTTGTTTAGAACTAGATACCAAAACAAATTGTCAAATTGAAGAGAAATTTAATGGACAATTATCGATTTCACAAAATGATGTAACGCAACACGTACCAAGTCTCATTAGTGAGCAGTCAATTCTGAAAACAATGTGGCTCAAGAAGAAGACAGAGAGAGCGTTCTCCCCTGATAGGAGCTTACCAGAGTGTGAAGCCGCCTTCAGAAAATGCTTTCGAGTATTCTTCTGTCAGTTTATGTTTAGAATTAATAGCATGTGCATAACTAACTCCAGTACTAAGTGATTCCATTTCTTTTATTTTTGGATTATAAGATTAAACCGCTTCTTCAATTGGACTTTATCATTTTTAGGCTGTAAATCAATGGTAAGTCTATTGGAAAACTATTTCCAAACAAAAACTAAAATTTATTTTGTCTGTCTTTAAAAACTTATTTTGTTTGTGTATTACAAAAAAAAAATACGCGCAACGGAAGTTAAGCTTTTTATAAGAAAATAACAACGTTTTTTTTTCAAGCAAAAAGTGATTTTTCATTAATATGAAAATGAGATTTTCTTAAGGAAATTACAATTTTTCAAAGAAACTGCGATTGAATTTTTCGACTTTTTCAAATTTGCTATTTATTTAATTTTTCAACTTATCGATATTACATTCTTGAAATTACGTCCTGGTAATGGTGACCAGGACCAATAAAAACCCATTAATTATGCCGATGTTTCGTCTTTATTAACAAGTATTTCATCAGGGAAACACATATTATATTTTAATTTTACAATTTACATTTTGTATTAAAAAATTTAAAATGCAAAATGTGTTTCCTCCTACGTAGTCTTGATAAAACTTTTGTCAATGAAGGAGAAACGTCGGCATAACATATATCATTATATCAACATGTCAAACATCATAAAAGTTAATGATTATTTGACAGAAAGGCGAATGTTAAATTAATAAACATCAACAAACAAAATATTAAAAATTTAAACTATGAAAATGACAAAAGTCAAAATATAAAAATTTCTAATTACAGCTATAAACAAAAATCAAAATATCAAATTGTAAATATGTCAATGATTTATTTATTGATTTTTATTTCTCGATTTACTGCATTTCCGTTTTTAGTTTGACGATTTTTGAAAAATTCTTTAATTCTTTGGATTTTGACATTTTTCAAATTTTTATTTTGAAAATTTTAACCTTTTGATATTACTGTACAAATCTATTTTTAAAAACTGGCGCGAAGTTTAAAAAATGAAATATTAACTACCAACATTTTTTTTATTCAAATTTTATTCATGTTTTTTTAAAAATCCGAATTTTATTAATTACTTGAAGTATCATAAACTAGTTATAGACGCATTCATAAATTGATAAAGTTGAGAAAATCGTTTGCAACTGCATCGGTAATCTATTCGAATGTATGTTATCGGAAAAATGGTTGTAACGTTCGTGTGTTGTCATGCCCCAATTTCATCCGGTAATCCCTTTCAATTATAGAAAGATTGTTGGCGTGCGCCAAGGCCTTTCCACAAAATTTCTCAGATAAATTCAGTCGCATCACATTTGCTTCACAATTTCCTCGTTACATGAAGCGTATAAGTAATGTCGTGTCGGTGCGACATTGCACGTCTCCACACATCTTTATTATACGGTACTTCAAAACGGGCGACGCTAAAGTACTTACTTACGGTATTCAGAGATCATGGTGCTACACACATACACACACGGACATCGCAAGACACCAACTTAATGTTTTAATAATTGGTTCTAAATGCTTTCAAACTATTATTAAAAATATTTTCCTTTTACAGCTCATTTATTTCTGCATTTGATAATTATTTTAAAACAATTTTCTTCCATACATCCTCCACTAACATATTACGTGTATCTTTGTTTTACTCATTAGTTCATTATATTTTTGAGGAAATTTAAGTAGAAGCAAAGAAATTTGTGATTTTCTCATCTTTAATGTCGTCTCTCTTCCACTTATTAATTGTTTCATTTTTTATTAATGTTTTCTTCAACAATCTCAACCAAAAAGTAAATTTCTTAATGTTGACCATCAATTAGATTGTTTCACGTGCTAAGCAAACACGGTTGTAATTAATAGTGCGATGTTAAAACTAATTTACTTAACAATTTCGCAATAAAAATAATGCAACTTCCTCATTACAAGTGACTTGAAGAAAGTACTACTCGTACATTACCCGATCCGGTAATTGCAAGTTTTTACTTTTCATGCATTCTTAAAAAAAAGAAAGAAAAAACGATTGTTTGAACTTTATTTTTAATTACTGATATCTGTACATCAACAATTTAAAGTGTATTTTTCTATTCAATATAATTTTCTTATTTTCTATAAAAATATGACATTTATTTCTACTACAACGTATTCTTGTAAGTCATTTTCTTGTGACACACATTTTTTTTTTATTAGAAAAATGTTAGTGTTTTTTTTTTTTTAGGTAAAACAAGTGTCCCTCTAGGAATTACCGCTGTGTGATACCTGTTCTTTGCAATTACTCGCTCTGTTGATTAAAAAACACCAAAAAATACAATTTTTGCCATTATGCGAACTTATAATATGTTGTGACATAAGAAAACTTCAGAACTACCAATTTATATTTTCAGTATATAAATAAACCTATCTGAATGCACAAGGACGCGAAGAAATTGTTTATTCCCCTCCCTTAATTTACAACCATTTGCAATAATACATTAGCGCCAAATTCTAATTTCTCATTGCCAACTTAATATAATGAAAACTCTAAAATTTTCGATTTTCATATTATTCAATACATTATCTCCACATTTTTATTTCACTTATTACAAGATGAAAATTAGAAGAAATTTCAAGATGCGAAAAATGAAAGAAAGGAACAAAGTTGCAATTTTCACATCATTCCATCTCTCCATTTTTTTTAAACGTTAAAGATATCTTAACAAACACATCCAGGAATATCCAGGAAAAATATCATAAAAATCTAATAAATGGTTTTCTTCAAGCCTTTACATAATTTTTGAAAGCTCTAAAACTTGTACTTGTTACTCTGTAAGTTACTTTTCAATCATCAAAATACGTTCAGGTAGTTTTTGCAAAACTTCAAATATTTTTTGACATCTTCTTGAAACATCCCAATATTTTTTGACAGACAGCTTCTTCAAGTTTCCAAATGCTCTTGATAATTTATTAATAATAAAAAAAACTGCTAGAAAGTATTTCAGTTAAAATAAATTACTTAAAAGCATTTAAAGGTTTGACAAAACTGACACGATGCTTTGAAAGGAGAAATTAAGAAGATATCAAAGAAGATAAGATGCATTTGGAAGTATTTAATGACTTAAAGAGGCTGTCGGGAAATATTTGGAAACATAGGTGCAATGACAGGAAACATTTGCGGGTTTAACTGTTAAGAAACGTTTGGATGTTTGAATTAATGACAGGAAATATTTGGAGGGATGAAGCAACTGGTAGGAAGCCCTTGAAAAATCAAAGAGGTTGTTACAAAACACTTGCAATCTATGAATGAACTGTTAGAAAGCTTCAGGAGAGTTGAAGAAACTAGAATAAAGCAATTGAAAGCTTTAATAAGCGTCTAGAAAGCATTTGGAGGCTTAAAAACTTTTGAGAGAATGAATAAAGTACCAAAAATCTTTTCGAAATTTTTAATAGGAAGTATTGGAAGGTTAAAATCTACTCAGAATCATTTAGATGATTGAAAAAATTCTAAAAGGCTTTGCAATCTTTCAAACTGATGCTGATATGCATTTCTAGGCTTGTAAATTTAAATAGTGAACCAGAAATCATTTAGAGCTCCTAGAAAGCATTTGATGGTTTTAGTAGATGGTCAAAAAGGATTTGAATGATTTACAAAAATCTCCAAAAAGCTTTGGAGGCTTAGAAAATCTCTTAGAAGTATTTGAAGACTTCAAGAATCTATCAAAAAATATTTGGAGGCTTAAAAAACTACCTTATATGTTAATAAGAGAAATTTTAAACTTTGGCAAAACATTAAATATAAAAGTTTCAAAATATCAAATATTAAATATCAATTTTCAAAACGTCAAATTCAAATGCCAAAGCATTAAATATCACAATGTTGAAATATCAAATATTAACAGTTAAATATTTAAGTGTCCGTTTTGACATTTTCATATTTTGATATTTGGGATTTTGATAATTTAACGTCAAATCGTAAACATTTTAATTTTTCTTGTCAATTAGAAATAAATTTAATTGGCAAACATCACAGATGAGTAATGATGTTAATTAGCACAAACAAATTTCATGGCAGTTCTTTAAATATTAAGAGTTGTGTTCCTGTAATTGTTAGTTCGCTACTAAATTTCAACACTTGCACTTTGCAATTGGCTTCACTTTCACCATCCTCCAAAAATGAATAAAACATTAAAAAAGGAAGTCGAAAAATAATTAAATCCGCATTTATAATTCGTTCGTTTTTCGGTCGAATAACAACACTTTCATTAATAAAACTCAAAATTTTCATTAAATCACCAACCCAAAAATTATTGTCATTTTTTTATTGTGTAATAATCTGCGGATTGTTTTGTTGGAAACAATGCAAGACGCATTCTTGTTACTTGTTTGTGTACTGTTTTGAAGAAATTTCTAAAGAATTTAATTATTTATTCACACTTGGTGGCGCGCGTCTTGTTCTTCTTTTGACTTTCCCTATTATGTTCAAAATAAATTTTTCTTTGCAATGCGAAAACGCAAATTTTTGCGCGTTCTAATGGATCGTCGCGTCGTTTCAAGGTGTGCAGTAAAGGATGTTATAACACGCATGGCTTCAGTGGACTATATTGTGGTCAATGTGGCATTTTATGCTCGATAAAACACGATTTGATAACCACAATTACAATTAAAATTAAAACGTTCTCATAGACTGAGAAGAACGAAATTGGAAAAGCAAGAAAAAAAAACAGTTGAGAATGCTTAAGAACATACTGCAAAAACTATTAAAATGCCAAAAATACTGGTTTAATGTCAAAATTATAAAAGAAGAGGGAAACATTTAAATTTCTCATACGTTCTTTTCAAATTCCTGAAAATAAATAAAGAAAAACGTGAAAGTATAATTGATGTCTTTTTCCAAAGTCAAGAAAATGTAATGTCAAAAAATCAGCAAATTAAATAGAAATAAATCATAATTTAAAAAAATTTCTTTTTTAAGTAATTAATTTCTACTTAGGGATTTAACATAAATAATAATCCAGTAGAAAAATTGTGTGTGTGTGTGTGTTTTTTTTTTGCGGCCTTCATCATGCAAAATTTTTATCAAGTTGTTGGCAAAACGCTGATAAACATCAGCACATTCATTGTATTATTAAGACACAAAATTATGGTAATTTCTATAGCGAAGATGAGGTCGCGTAATTGAGATGAAGAAATATTTATAGTTTTGTTTCACTTTAAGGTTACTTGGTAGTTGACAGTTTTTCAGTTTTTATTTGACGTAATAAAAGTTTCAACCGGTTTGTTATTTTTAAAATTTTGCTTTTTTTTAAATTTTTTTTTAGCTTCGTTGTTATACTTACGCTTTTAACTTAGATATAACACGTTGCACTAGGGGATGCAGATCCTTCAAAGATTGCGTGCCAAATTATTTGGTGCTATTTTATCTGTTACAATAATAAGCTGCCTTTTGCCGTGCAGTGAACGCAACTGCAGATTTCAGTGCAGTACCATAAAGCCTAGAGATAAAATTTCCATAGATGCCCCCTAACAATCATGTGGCCCGTCAGAAGTCCTATGATTATTTTCAATTGCGTTCTATCTAATGTCAGTTCTGTAGCTCAATTACAGTCAATCTCTGATTCAAGTCTGGTCTGTTTTGCCAGTATTTCTGATGTTTCTTGCGATTTTATTCGCTAAATGCCGGATGATACATTTGCGTGATAAATGATGATGATAAATGGCATAGAAGCTCCCTGCCTTGCTAGCTCGTCAACTTTTTCATTACGCACATTCAAAAACGAAATGACCTGGTGTCCAGACATGTGCAACTTGTTCTGTCTGGCCAGGTGATTGAGTTTGTCATTACCAGTTTGAATGAAGTCTTTTGGTCTTTTTATTCATTGCGATCCAGAATAGTCGTCACCTTAAAGACTAATTTTTCAAGACATCTGGCTATCATAAGATGTGACCTTATTTGTAAACGTCCGCCAAACACCTTGTGTGAGATGTATCAACTGTCGTACTGATCGGTGATAACTACTTTTGTTGAAGGCCATTCTTGCCTCGCTCAGTGTTGCAACAATGGACGTCATTTTTATTGCACCCGCTCTTCTTGGACAGACAAGTCTTTAAATTTTAGTCAGTGTTTGTGTTGTGGTGTTTTATGTCACATTTGGCCACCGCACCGAGGCCAACATACGAGATTCAAGGTCTAACCACTCCGTATACCATCCCTGGTCTTGGCGAACTCATGTTGTCTGTCACCTCTAGGGTAATTTCCGCTTTGCTTATGATTTTTGAGATATGAGATTACCTCAGCAAGCCCTTGGTTTCTTTCTGAATAAAATAGGCACAACGATCGCCTTAGAGATGATACCTTCTGTCCTTTCCTATAACACCTTATATTCATCACGTTCAAGGCATGATATATGTGCTCCCCGATTCTGTTGTTAACCTTTCCCCAAACGAGGATGACTAGGTCTTCAATCTATCCTAGAGATGAGAAACATTAGTTCCTGAAATTCACCAGTAGTCCAAAAACCGCCAGAAACCCGGAATGCTAGAGTCTGATGTTCAAACGATGTAAATACTCGTACTTTTAAGTTTACTATTTTCCTCTTTATTTTTGTCGTTCACGTAGATTAACAATAAAACTCTGGGCACTTTTAAAGAAATTGAACGCCATTATAGAACAACATCGGTAACCTTACTACAGAAACTGGAAATTATGAACATAAAACTAAATAATGCTGAGGAAGACAACAGAAGTTACCGAAACGTCCAACAATTAAAAGTGTAAATTCTTTTTGAAATAAATTGTCTTAAAAGATCCGCCCCAGAATTTTATTGTCAATTTTAAGTTTACGAAGGTTTTTATTTTTTATTTTCTGGAATTTAGATATTTTGTTTCATTTTCTTATTTTTAAAATTTTCCTGTTTTCCAGTTTCTCAAATTTTTTATTTTAGAAATTTTAACTTTATCATATCTCAACTTCGTTATTTATTTAATAAAACACAAAAGGATGGCGCGAAATTTAAAAAAGAAAAAACAAAGTAACAGTTTGATCTCCGTTTTCGCGTGGTTTCTTAACAGTTAAAGTTCTTCCACGGCAAATTTACAATTCGTAAATATTAAATAATATTTTATATGGTTAGTGATTTGCAAAAAGAAAATATTTAAGTAAATGAATCGGCAATGCAATTAATTTACGGTGAATTAAACAGCGAAAGGTCAATATTAGTGTCCAGTCTATGTTAGCTCCAATAAAAATTGTGTTATGAGTGCAATGTGATGCAAACATAATTAGCAAAGAGGCAGATGAAGCAAACAAACCTACATTTCACACTCCGTAGGATCTTGACCGGAAATTCTGCACTCTATAATCCTATTTCTTTTACCTACTACCCAACTCCAAAGATATAACACATTTGCGTACAATAAAACACAAATTATTGCACAGATATTTGTTAGTTGAAAGAACTGCGTGGATAATTATTGCAAAGTGAAACGGAGTTATGTAAAGAGTGATATTACTTAGAGATTAGATCAAGTTAGATTTTGTGAATTGTGTAATGATAAATTGGGGAATTGGTGAGATGAAGAAACATTCGAAATTACATAAATAGAAGCTTCGTTTCCGTGGATTAATTCTTTGAGCAAAAAGAGAAAAATCTAAGTAAAGAAAATTTTTTCCATGATATCTTAAGTACTACCACCCAAAAGATAATATAAACTTTCCTGTAATATCCCGTATCATGTCCAACAATTATCTGAGCAATCAATTAGTCTCTTGAACGAAACTGTAACCGCACAGATTATTTTTTTAAGTACTCTTATAATTATAATGAAATTAAAGAAATCCATGTCAGTGCCGATACTAAAAAAACGAACCAAATTTACTTGGAACGTGAAAAATTACCCATCTAATTGTTTCCATATTTTAGATGACACAAATTTGTGTATTTACACTGAAAATGAGGCAGTGACATGTTCATTTTTTCGATTTTACAGAGCATAACTCTAATCCATACATAACAAATCTTAAAAAAAAATAAATTAAAACTAACACCATCTTCGGTTAACTTCCCTACCAATGGCATTTTTTTTTAAAGCACAACAAATCAATAAATTGATTCGCCCAGAAAAGAAAAGTTCTGGTATTTCAATTCTTATAGTAAAACTTTTTTTATTCAAGGTGTAAAATAACTGAATAACCCTTTTTGAGTCAACAAATATTTTGGCGAACATTCCATTATACAACTCTTTTCAATATCTTACTTTTGACATTTTGAAATTTTTTTTAATCCTGCTATATTTCACATGTGGACCTTTAACATATCAACATTTTACATTTTGATTATAGTTTGGATTTTATGCACTTGAAAATATTCTTTATTCAAAATAATTTTCATTCCGCGTCCTTATTGCAACGTGACGTCACATACACACATAGTTGCCAGCTTGTTACATTTCTCCTCATTTAAAAATTGTACACATTTAATTTTTATTGTGACTTTGACATTGAGAGAGCATTTTCACAATAAATAATTCGAATTGTCAAATCTAATAAAATACCGCATATTTCAGTCATGTTTACCAATCTTTAAATATCCGTGCAATTTCAATTTCAATATTATAACTTTGCATCGGACTTGTATTTGCATTGGTTCACCTGGTTATGTTTGATGACAACATTTATAACATACTAGCGAAATTATATTGAATAAAATGTATATATACATAAAAATATGCACAGATTTGAAAAATATGCTCTAACATGCAGTTGTTTAATCAAATAATACATGTTAATACATCAACATTTGATTTATTAACATTTTGACATATTCACATTTGACATATCAATGAAGCTAATAAACTTAGCTGTTGATGATACCTATACAAAAGAATTTTTAAAGTTTTAGCAAATCAGAAACTCAAAATACTTGGTGATCCAAGAAAATTAAAGAAATACAAAAATAAAAAGATTTTAATAAGAAAATTAAAAAATCAATAAATAAAAATTAGAAATTGACGAAATTTCGATGAAAAGATTAAAAAAAGATGAAGAAGGAGAAAAAACATAAAAAGAATTAGGAATAATAAGAAATTTTCGTTCACGCTCTCTCTCTCTCTCTATTTCTGAGTCCCATCCACCCAATTTCTCCATTCTTTCCTATTTTCTGCCATTGCTTTCAGTTCTTTTAGTGTTTTGTTTCTCCTTTTTCCTACGCCTATTATCTGTTTTATCCATGATTATTTATCTCGTCTCCTTTTCCAGTGTCTTTTTGCCTCAAAAATTCTTCTGGTCAGGTCCCATTCTTATCATCCACACTATTGTAGTTGTTTCTTTTTTATTTTGCTGTTCATTTCTACCTGTTTTGTCATTTCCATGATTGTTTTGTTGCTGACTTTAACCCAATTTTGTTTTTTCCCACAAATCTTCTTAGGTCTTAACTTTGACTTTCGACTTTCGACTGTCGACTTTTCATTTTCCACTTTCGATTTTCGACTTTCCACTTTCGATTTTCGGCATTCGATTTTCGACTTTCGACATTTAGACATTTGCATTTGTCATAGATTGATATTTATTAATATTATTATACAATATATTAACAAGTCAAAAACAATACTCTCTCAGAGCTAAACTAAATACTCGTAAATTTGATATTTGGCACTTTGACGAGTTGACACTTGACATTTATTTATATCTTGCTTCGTACTCATTCTTGTTTCAAAGTTTAATAATTTTTAAACTTTACATTGAACATTTTGGTATTTGTCTTCTAAAGTTTTACTTCTGTTGATGATTATTTAGTTTTTATAATTTATTAAATTGTTGAACCCGAGCAACCTAGGAATCTTTTTACTTGTATGCATTTTTTTTATTGTACTCTTTTTCACTTTTTGGAATTTTGAGTTCAATCATGCATAAAGATTTCACGCACCATTTTTTTGTATTTTATTACACAAGTTGCACCGGATGCAAACTGTTATCGATCAATCGAGGATTGGTATCCATACCATTCGATAAATAAAATGCGTTTTGTTTACTACATTGAATTTTGTGTTGCAGGTGCGTCTATATTGTCATCGAATTGGATCAGTGCTAATCGATGGGAACTGAGCGAAATCCGAATAGTTGAAATAAAAAGTTGTGTGTGATGATTAGAATGAGGTGATCAAGTGAAGTGTTTATAAGGAATAATGGGGACGTTCAGTTGGTGTATAATTTTTTTGTTATTGGAAGGGTCTTTTGGGCAAGGGAGTAACGGCGGAAGATCATGTCCTGCACAAGAACTGATTTTACCGTGCAGATGTTTGCTAAGGGATAAGGAATTTCAGATATGGTAAGTAAAAGCCTTAGCCTATTTCGATATTTTGTATATTTTAGATTTTTTGTCATTTGATAATGTAACGATCTTAATATTTTTCTGATGTTTGATATTTTGAAATTCTTTAACATTGTTTTGATATTTTGTCCTTTTTGACATTTGAGATTATGACATTTTCACATTTGACATTTGTTATTTTAAAATTTGGCATTTTGACATTTTGTCTCGAAGTCTCTTTACTTTTCCAAAATTTAAAATTTGGAAAATTCAAAATTGATCAAGTTTTAGAAAATTGAACCCAAAGTAGTAAAACTACAAAAAAATCACATTTTCGAGGAGGAATCCCATTTTTTCTTGAAAGGACACATTATTGTTCATGAAAAATCACATTTTCCATAAATAAATCTAATTTTCCATGAAAGATACCATTTTCTTTGTAGACAATTTTCCCACAAAAAATTGCATTTTCCTTTAAATTTTTGGATTTAAGGTTATGGAACTTTTTCAATTTTATAATTTGCCGCATTATCAATTTTTCGATAAAACAAAATTTGACAAAAGCAGTTAAGTGCCATTTTCTATCAAATTTTTTTCGAAAAATTTGTTTATTTTTAGGTTAACTTTCGTGGTGTTAAATTTCTGTTAAACAAGGATAGAGAATTAGGACCGAGTTTAACAGTATCGTTAATTTTGAAATATATTTTTTCTTGCGTTTTAATTTTCTCACATCGATTTTTGATTTGAAAATCTATTCGCACGATGTATTAGATATCAAAAGGAATATCGTGAGAAATATTTTCAAAATACCCATATTGACGTCATATGTTATATTCGAGATGTCATGCTTGATAACTTATAGGATTTTTTGATTTTTCCATTTTCAATATTTTCAACTTGTTTTCATTTTTCGAATTTTCGTTTTAAAACAGTTAAAAAAAACTGTGACATTCAACACTTTCTGTATTACAATTTCAAATTTTGATATTTAACATTTGACATTTGAACAAAAATATCGAGAAAATCGAGAATCAAAAATTTGACATTGAGATTTCAAGTATTTAAAAGCAAAAAATAAATCAAAGTTGAAAAATGGAAGACAAAAAAATCGAAAATCGAAGAAAGAAAAAAAACTCTGTGAACTTGATATTCCGTTATTTAAATTTGACTTTTGACGTTTGATATATTGAAATTTCAAAATTGATATTTTACGATTTTCACACTTTGATATTAGACATTTTTATGTTATCTTTAGTTATAAGATGACAAAAAAATTTGCCATTTTAAAATTTGACATTTTGACATTCGAAGTTTCTCATTTGACATTTTGTTTGCTGGAAGCTCCTTCCACGATTAAATAACATTCGCAATGCAAGTGCACGCTCGAGATAATTCAATGAAACTTTCGAAACCCAGTCATTGTCAACTTGGTGTATCTGTTGCTTGCAAGTAAATTAATGAAAATTTCCACGCGTGTACACTTCAAGCTTTGATATTATTTCGTGATTTGTTGGTGTGGAAAAAGTGAAAATTATGTTTTATTGTGTTTCTTCGAAATATAATTAGTCTTTAGGTAAATTTTGAAACCGTTTAGATTCACTTTAGCCTATTCAAATTAGTTAAAGCTACACATCGTACAATATCATTTTCAACTTATGTTGGTAGGTACAACAAATCGCACCGTGTATGGGTCATATATTTTATTTGACTGAAAATCTGAGTAGGCTGTTGTCAGCATTACCAACTAAATTTATATTTCTATTTTTCATTGTTGCCATTTTAAGTTTAAATTATCAAAAATTCTCCAACTGAAAAATAAATTTAAAATGCCTAATTGTTTCAGGTGTACCCACAGTGATCTACCTAGGGTACTCGATGGATTAAAAGCAGTAGGTCAACACATTTTCCAACCAATCGATGAATTAATTTTGGAAAACAACAATCTTCCTTCCCTCCCAGGAAAAGCTTTTCTTCCATTAAAAGTAATGCGTTTAATGTTACGATATAATAGTTTGGAACGCGTCTCAAATGGTTGGCTTGCTGGTTTAGATGATTCTTTGATGGAACTCTTTATAGTCGAACCAGATCTACGAAGCCTTCCAGAAGAATCTCTTCGCAACCTTAAAGTTCTCGAAGCAGTCACCATCCAAACCATCCTGATGAAGCGACTTCCATTATTCTCAAACCTCCCAAATTTACGCTACATACAAATCGAAAGCTTAAATCTAGTTGAGTTAACACCTAGGCATTTTAGAAATCTACCAAGTTTAGAGAAGCTTCATATAAGTGGAAGCCCTAGATTGGATAAATTAGAAGCTGGATTGCTGCAAGATTTACCAAATTTACAAATGGTGAATATTTCTTTTTGTGGAATTACTTGGATGCATTTAAGGGCAATAACCAGGTTGCCTATTCTATCAGAGCTTTCTTTGATTGGAAATAAAATTAGTGATGCAGGGATGATAGGAAGAGCAAGTAGAGATCTTCCAGCTTTAGAAATTTTAAGATTAGATTTTAATAATATTGATAGATTGGGTGAAGCTGCTTTTGTAGATCTTCCATCTTTGAAGAAATTGTATTTAAGCAATAATCATATAACTGAATTGCATCATGGAGCTTTTCATAGAGTGCCCGAATTAAGAATTCTAGATATGAGTCATAATCATGTACGTAGAGTCCATCCAGAAAGCTTTTTGCAACATTCTGGAAGTGGTTTAGAAGAATTGTATTTAATGAAGAATGATATAAGTCATGTAGCTGAATTAAGATCTTTGCTAGATGCGTTGCCTAGATTGGTCTTTTTAGATATGAGCTTTAATAATTTAGAAGCGATACCGTTTGGGGCTTTACGTGGTCATCCAACTTTAGAAGAGCTACATTTAGATTATAATAAAATCCATATAATAGATCGTGAAGCTTTTATGGCAATGCCCGCTTTAAGAGAATTAAGATTAAAGAACAATTCACTTACAGATCGTTTAGAAACACCTTTCTGGAACCTCCCGGCTTTAAAAGGTCTAGATTTATCTGGAAACTTCTTCCACAGATTAGATCCTAGATTATTAAGCAACATACCTTCTTTAAGGAAAATAGATTTAAGTTCTAATGATATTAGTATGGTAGATCCAGCAAGCTTCCTAATGACTCCTGATCTAGAACATGTTAATCTTTCCAAAAATGCTTTGGCTACTCTACATCCCGCCACTTTTAGGCATCTACTTAATTTATATGAGCTTGATGTGAGTTATAATAGTATTCTAGAATTTGTACCTGGCCTTCCTAGAGGCATCGAAAATTTGCATATGAAGAAAAATTTAGTTGCTACAATTCCCCTAGCACCAAGCCCAGATTTAGATCTTCCATCTTTAAGGTTATTAGATATTTCTGAAAATGCTTTACAAAGAGTTCAAGGAGGCTCATTAAGAACCCTTCCACAACTTAAAAGGTTGTATTTAGGGAAAAACGCCCTTCAACAAATAGAAGAAAATTCTTTGGCTGGTCTAAATAATCTAGAAGTTTTAGATCTACAAAAAAATCGAATCTTTAAAATACATCCGAATGCTTTAAAAGAAATGAATTCGCTCCGGCAGATTAATTTGCACGAAAACCGTTTGGATATTTTGATCCCAGAATTGTTCCAGGGAGTACCGAATCTAAAGAAATTAGATGTAAGCCAAAATCAGTTAACGGAAGTACTTCCAGGTACTTTAGAGAACACTCGGGATATTGAAATAATTGATGCTTCTCATAATTCTTTAGTTCATCTTCCTCCTGGTCTTTATGGTATGAAGAAGCTTAAAATTTTAGATTTAACTGATAATCGTTTGAAAAATATTCATCCTGACACGTTGAGTAGCTTGATTGCATTAGAAGAATTAAAGATGTCGCATAATTTTGTGCAAGAATTGCGCCAAGGTGCTTTTGATAATCTTCCAAATCTGAAAGTTTTGAATTTGGATAATAACGAATTGATTGATATAGAAACTGAAGCTGTGCATGCACTTCCTTCTTTAAAAAAGATTAAATTAGGCCAAAATCGTCTTAGGGAAATCCCAAATGCTGCTTTCAGTGATCTACCTAATTTACAAATAGTCGAATTGCAAGAAAATGATTTAAGGTTGATAGCTGCAAACGCGTTCCATCAAACTCCTAGATTGTTAATGTTAAATATAAGCTTCAATCATATTGTTGGAATGGAAGATGCTGGATTGAGAGGTTTAAGGTCTTTGGAAATGTTGGATTTGAGTAATAATGAATTAACGATGGTAGTAAGTCCGAGTTTGGAGAAAATGGAATGGTTGGTGGAATTGCGTTTGGATAATAATAAAATTTGTTCTGTGAATGGTGGAACTTTTAATGGGATGCCGAGGCTTAGAGTGCTTAGTTTGAAGAACAATAAGATGATGACATTTCCGGAACATGCAGTCCAGAAATTAAGAGGAAATATTGCTGTTCTTGACATAGATGGTAAGAATTGTTTCGATATTTTCATGGTCATAATAATGTAGAATTAAAATTTGCAAGCATTAAAGTTTTGAAATTTAAAACACTTCGTTTATACATAGAGGGTACTGTATCACATC
The DNA here is from genome assembly GCA_027574865.2 of Coproporus ventriculus. NCBI lineage: Eukaryota > Metazoa > Arthropoda > Insecta > Coleoptera > Staphylinidae > Coproporus > Coproporus ventriculus. The sequence goes on from JAODAH020022260.1 coordinate 26,180, forward strand.
ATCATTAACATTTCAGGTACAAGAAACTTTTAGCTTTAGCCCTAGAAGATGTTTAGCTGTTTTTTATTTTTAGAAATTTTTTCCATACCCAAACAATAAAAAGTTTTATTTCAAAAATTATTTTACGTCAATATTGATTGCTTAAATCAATTTCTCCTTCTTTTGCTCTTTTGATTAATTCAAAGTTAAATAAAACTTATTTTTTTTTTTAGGCAATCCATTAGCTTGCACCTGCAGCTTATTATGGTTACGAGCTTGGTTGCAAGAACAATCCGTAATGGGCCCTAGATGTCTCAACGGAACTCTTCTGCGTGAAGTCCGATTATCAAGACAAGAATGCATTCAAGAAGAAAGACTTCAAAATGAACCGGTAGCACCAGGATGCGAAGCAGAATTACTAGCAGCACCAAACCATTTTTTCAAATCTCAAATTTTCGGACAGCCATGGCAAAATTTAAAAGACAACCGCACCAAACCTCATCTAGAAAAAAATAATCTAGCGCCATCTCCAGAAGAAAGCGATTATTTTTATGATGAATACGTTGATTATCCTTATAACGATACAGGAGTCCAACAGAACACTTTGAACATCAAAGAAACTTTGAATTTATCAAAGGCAAAATTAAATTCTTCACATCTTACTCCAGGAGATACACCTGTGATTTATGCAGCGAGTAACAAAAATAAAACTAAAATCCCTGATACGCCTAAAGGAGTTGTTGGATCGCCTAGCAGTAGCGGATTTACTTTCTTCGGATTACCGTTGCCTAGTTTGAATCTGAATAATATTTTGGGGAGTAATGTTAGGATGACTGATTCTCCTAAGTTGACCTCACCGTTACCAACTGCAGAAAGAAAAACAGCGATTTTAAATAAACCTCCTAGGCATTCTATAATACCAGAACCTCCTAGGCCAATTCCAAAACCACCAGATCTTCCAGCTAGAGAAACGATTATTGGAATGCGCCCTCCTTTACATCCGGAAATTGAAACGGGAGGATTTGTACCTTTAGTACCTGGAAGTGGAGGATTCACTCCGATAGTACCAAACCATTTAAAACGCAATTTTACCCAAGCAAATATCGAAAGGGTAAATCTGACCCAAACTGCAAGTTCTTCAAAATACTCATCAAGCACCATTGCACCTAATATAGATCCGACTAATCAACCTCAAAGTACAATAAGCCTTTTAACAAAAAGAGGTCCAGCACCTACACCACCTCTTAGTACCACTACAACTACCACTACAACCACACAAAAATCCACAAGCACCCCAACCCTAATTATAAATAAAGAAGAATTTGAAGAGCAAGAAGAAGAAGAGGAAGAAGGTGAAGATGATGAAGACTCTAATGAGGAATTTGAAGAGGAAGAAACAAATCCAAACAAAAAACCTATTCCCACAAAGACCATCCCTAAAATCACCCCAATTACACCTACAACCCCTCAAATCGAAACCGGTCCTTCTTCTGATGGTTTAGAAACCTTCGAAGATATCTTCAAAGAGGTTATTGAAAATGTTTCGATTCCAAGTACGGTTACTTCAAGTGAAACCTCAATCAAAACTGCTACTCCTAACAATATAGAAAACCTCCTCAATTTTAAGGATAGTGCTCCGGGGGATTTAACTCCCTCATTTACAAATAATGAAAATAAACAAGTAGAGAATAAAACTAAAAAAGAAATTATTGGGACTCCATTATCAGCTCTTTTAATACCAGGTGGACAACAACCTCAATTCCGCCCTTCAGGTCGTCCTAGCATAACAAAAGTGCAAACACCTCATGGTACATCCCCACTACAAACTGATGTTGATATTGAAGCTAGCAATTCTGATGATGACATCACACCTCTAGCTCATAATCGTGAAGGCAAAAACGGTTACTTCGATTCGACTCAATTAACCAGTAAAGATGGAGATATGAGTTGGTACTTTGCTAATTATAATAAGACAAATTTGGAGCCGTTTGTTGGGAATGGGGTTTATTCCTCTGGTAATAATGGAGTTCAATTTCAAATTTTCTTACCTCTTTTGATCATATCTTTTATTATTATTAAGATTTGAGATGTATATATCTGGGGATTAGAAGATTCTAATGAAATAAAATGTATTTAATTGTATATAACTTTAAAACCAAAGAAAAAATTGGATTCTAAATGTAATTGACTATATATTGTAGATCAAAAATAAATATATGTTGTAAATATAAAAAATAATTGCTTTTTTTATTGTAATTATTATAACGAACTTAATAAGCGTGAGCGCGGAAGTTAAATCTGAAAGTCGCAAATAAAATAAAAAATTCCAAAAATGAAGAAGAGAAATTCATAAAATGGAAGATTCAAAAATCGAAAAAAAACTATAATGCAAATAAGCTATTTTATGTCTTTGGAAATTAGAACTTCAATTTTCTTCTCTCTAACAAAAGCTTCCATCGAAATTAAGTCGTTTTTGTCACTAAATTGCAAAAAATTGCTTCATAATAAATGTTGTTTGTTGGCTCATATATAAAAGTTTCAATCTAAGTGATTTGTTTAAAAGCATTAATAAGAACTTAAATTTAAGTCAGTTATTTACTAGTTTGTGAGTTGGAACTTCACCTTAAGAGAATTGTCCTTCTCATGAGCAAGAATTTCAATTTAAAGTGGTAATGGTTCTTGAGTAGGAACTTCAATTTTAGTGATTTGTTTGCAAGCTCATAAGCAGATTGCTCACTAGCTCTTGAGAAGGAACTTTACTTGATTTGTGCACAAGATTATAAGAACTTAAATTGAACTGTCAAGAGTGCGACTCATTTTTAGCTATTGTTTAGAAACTTATAAGCAAAAACTTAAATTTAAGTGGGAAATTTATGAGTAGGAACTTCAGCCGAAGTGAATTGTTCTTATTCTCATGAGTAAGTTTCCATTTAAGAAGTTGTTTACAGGCTCATAAGCAAAAACTTCATTTTGAGTGAATGGTTTACTGATTTGTGACTAAAAGATATTTTTAAGTGAATTATTGATAGGCTCATGAGCAAATCTTAAATATAAACTAGTTATTTGCTGACTCATGGGTAAGAGCTTCAATTTAAGTGATTTTTTCCAAGCTTACATGTTGCAAATCAATTTAATGAGTAAGAACTTAAATTTAAGAGTTATTTACTAGATAGTGAGTAGAAACTTCAACTTCATGAGCGAGACCTTTAATTTAAAAGATTGTTTTATGGCTCGTGAGTAGGAACTTCAATTTTAGTGATTTATTTGCAAATTTAAGAGAAACAATTTTAATTTAAGCGAGTTGTTTGCTAACTCGTGAGTAAGATTTAATCTAAGTGATTTACATACTAACTTATGAGCAAGAACTTAAATGTTATGGAATTGTTTACTGATTTGTAAGCAACAGCTTCAATTTAAGTGAATTATTTACAATCTTATGAATAAGAACTTAAGTCGTGTACTACTTTCCAAGTAGGAGCTTCACATAATTTCTATACAAGCTTGTAAGTACTTAAATTGAACTGGATTGCTTATTAGCTCAAAAGTAGGATTCATTTTAAGCGATTTGTTTACAAAGTCATGACCAAAAACTTAAATATTTATTAAGTTGCTTACAAACTCATGAGTAAGAACTGGATATCAGTTATTTTTCCAATCTCATGAGCAAGAACTTAAATGTAACCAGGTTGTTCACTTACTCGTGAGTGAAAGCTTCATTCGAAGCATTTTTCTCAAGCTCTTAAGCAAAAACTTAAATTTAAGAGTTGTTTATTGGTTTAAAAGAAACAGCTTCAATTGTTTCCAAGCTCATGAGAAAGAACAGACTTATTTATTGATTTTTAAGTGTGAGTTGTTAGTTAGCTCATGAACTAGAAATGGAAACATAGGAAGAGTGAAAATCTTATCTAAAAAAAAAATTTAATTATTTAAATACAAGCATATAAACTTATAAAGTACGAAAACAATTTATTTCTTCTTCTCATCCTTCTTGGCAGCATCCTTATCTTTGTCTTTTTCTTTATCCTTCTCCTTATTCTCTTTATCTTTCTTTTCATCCTTCTTAATTTCTTCGGCATCTTTATTCGTTAACTTGTTATTAATTAAATTATGCAAGGCTACAATTGATCTAACCATCGCAGCTAAATACACCACCAACATCTGATCGTTATTCTTCACGTAGAAAGCTTTATTGAATATTTCATGATTTATATCGGGGAGTAAATTAAATATATCTTGTAACTGATAAACTATTTGGTGATTAATCGGCATCTTACCATCACTCACCTGAATTAAATAATCGCGAATTTCTTTTAATTGCAAATGTAAACCTTTCAGACCTAACAATTGATTTGTAATACGTTGTGAAAGAGTCCCGACTGTTGTATCTTTGATATCGCGGAGAAGATGCTCCACACCGACCTCTTCAGCTTCTTCTGCACCAATTTCGCTGGGTACATGTTCAAAGGTTTTAGAAGTCGGAGAACCATCATCATGAACTTCTTCAACGGCTTGATAAGCTTCGGTGGGAAGTCCCAGATCTTTAGGCTTTGCATCGATGATTACAAGGACTGAATTAGGGCAGTATCGGCGGATTAATTCGTTTATTGCTATGTCATTCTGGTGAAGTTTAGGACCAGTATGGTACCAACCCACAACTTTTTCCCTAGCATTCACTTTTTTAAACATACCGTACATATTTTCAAGATAATCATGATCTAAAAACCATACGGACTTATCTTTATCGTCTTCATCGAACGGAACTAAAATTAAATAAATTTAGTTATATAAACTAAATTAGGGTTAAATACGTACTTGCAAAACTGTTTGAAACATCAAGGACCCCTTTAGCCCTCCAACAACCTAATAAAACACCGACTACACGTTTTTGGTTACCTATTTTACCCATTCGATTAAAATGGTCGACCACACTTAAAAGAACCAAGGGATGGACCACCACTTTGCTTGTGGTTACTTCGTGGCTAGGCATTTTACGTTCTTTTTAAACTTTCTTAGAAAAAAATCTTTATAATGGAGAGGATGACAACAAACTTTTTAATAAGACACGCGCATGCGTTGTGGATGAACCTGCAACCAACTAAAACAAAATAAAATTTCAAAATTTCATTTAAACGAATTTTAATTTGTAATTACACCAATTTATATTTAATTACGCGAATTTGTCATATTCAAATTGATTTTATTATAAAATGTACAAATTAATTGACTAAAAAAATTAATCAATAAACAAGATATTGCGACATTGCCAGATGTCCATTTCTTTCCATCCGATAATTAACGATATTAACTGAATCGGTATTATTAATTATCGACATTTCACATTAAAATACTTAAACGTCCTGTCAAGGCAATAAGTGTATGGTTAAGAAATAAAATAATTTTAAAATAGAGGAAGAATTAGAAAAATTATTATATTTTCGTTTTTATTTGTTTTTAAATTTTCCATTTTCAATTTTAATTTTCTTTTTCTATGCAAGTCTATTTTAATGAAATTTCGATCCGATATCCACATTTCTTAGCACTACCTGACTACTTCTAGTTAGAATATCTTCTAATTCTGGTTTTAATTTAATTATATTTTTTCTTATAATTTAAAATTTTCTTCGACTTGGCAACACTGCCTTCTCTTTTATAAATTGAACTTAGCAACATAAATAAAATTTGGTTATAATCAATTGTTTTCATAATAAATTTTCTCAAAATCAAAGAAAGCTTTAATTTTTCCATCACAAAGTCAATTAATCTGAAATTTAAAAAAATCTTTTTTTGGTTCTTTGTACATTCAAAAACGAGTCTCTTTAATTTTTATAAAAATGTCGAATTCTAAAAAATGTGTGAAATTATCTAAATCTGTTCTGGATATGAAATTCATGAAGAGGACTAAAGAAAAAGTGGAAAAGGAAGCTGATGATGCAGAAGGTGAAGCTATGTACTCACAAGAGATCACCGAAGAAATGAGAAAAAGTGGACAAACGATATTTGTTTATACCAGCATGTTGCAATGTCAAGATTTAATAGATGGTCGATTATCATTTGGTGGTATGAATCCCGTTATAGAAAATATAATGGCAACAAAATACAATAAACAAGTGGATGAAGCAGAAAAGAAAAAAGAAAAAGATATTTCTGATGCGGATATGGCTAAAGGTTATACATTGGATAATACAATCTCGACGAAGTTTGGTAATAAAAAGAATAAAAATAAAAAGTTTACTAAACCGGAACCTATGGAATAATTATTTTATACCTTGTATTTATTTTTACTTTGTTCTTTGTAAATACATTTTTATAAAACATTTTGAGTTCATTTCTTTTATTTTTTCACATCATTTTGTTCTTCAAATCTACAATTCTAAAAGCCTCTTTGGAAGTGCATTGAAGTCATTCTGTATAAGAAACTAGATTTGGCCTGTTGACTTGAAAAAGCAACACTTCAAGAAAATTTAGATTTTGGCTTTTTTGTAAGGAGTTAGTGAACTCTAACCTTAATACCAATCAAATATATTGTGCTAGCCTTAGTCAAAAAATCTTTATCTTTGAACAAGCTTAAGATTACCAATCACTAAACACTTTTAGCCTTCTGGTTACTATTGTGTTACAGTAGAAGAAGATATCTTTAGCAATCTTATTTTTATTTCCTAATAATATATGTGCAAAATATTGTAGAATATTTTGAATACTTGAAAAGTTCGTAGATGAAATCTAAATGTCTGTGTGTATGTGGACTCTGTTATCTTGAGGTATTTTTGTAAATGGGGGTCAAAATGTAACATTTATAGATTATGTTATCCGTCATACGCCAAATGGCACGGTACATAAAAATGAAATAAAATGTTAGCTAATGTTACTTCTTATTTCCACTATTGTAACCCGAAAATTATGAACAAAATATGAAATCTCCAATTTTCAATCGTTCCATCGAACGAAAATCGAAGAAATTAAAAAAATTCTCTTATTCGACCTCTTTTTATTACACACGATCCACAATCGTTACATCTCACTTCCATTCATTGTGACTCTAAAATTGTATAGATAATTTATAATATTTATTTATGGAAAATTTAAAAATATTTTTTAACTGTGCACTGTATTGTATCCCTAATTATCTTAAGCATTATATTCTTTCTCTGTGCCAATTATTAATGAAAACCAGAGAAATTTCAAATTTTTTTTATTCAATCTCTTTCTAACATATACAATCCGCCAACGTTACATCTCATCGGGAGACGAAAATTACAGGACATACAAAATTTTCAAAAATCATCCAATTTTGAAAAAATCTACACAAAAAGATCAAGTTACAGAATACGGTAACTGTAACAATATTTGTTTGGTGTGTATTGGGTTGCCTATGTAATTTGTTGTGTTCATTCTAGAACGCAATTGATAAAATTGTGAAATTCCCCAACACAGATTTCATCAACATCATTTTTAAATTCCAATCAACTCTTAGTAAACAGTATGGACGTTTACAATTTTCTAAAGAGTTTTTTAGGCCTTCCAAATGCTGTTCCACCTACAGACTTCAATTCTAGAAGGTACGTAACCTTACTTTTATAAATATATAAAAATAATTTGGTGATTATTTCATTTTCAGATATGAAGAGAATCCCTCTGGAATTCAGGAACATTTTTTGAAGTAAGTTTTCTAAAATTTAATCGTGAAAGTACAATTTCGTCAATTAAATTAACGTTTTATTCAGTGACAGATGTCATGTAACCTACGATTTAATATTATGTATAATAGGGGCACGTTAAGGTGATAGAAATTGAAGCATCAGAATTTACTTCACTTTTTTTCTTTATTTAAAATTCTTGAATATGTGACACGAACACTTCAGCTTTTTGATTTATGTACAAAAATCTGTTTACCAAAGTTTGAAGTTCGCAAATATTAAGTGTCAGTGTCATGTTAAAATCATAAAATTTTTCGTTGTGCAATTCATAATCAAAAAAGAACATAAAAATGTAATTAATTGAATTTATTCTGATTTTAAAAATTGTGAACATTGAGAAATGAAAAAATGCTCAAAATTTTCAGCAAGTTAAAATGTTGAAAAATTGTGCTCTGAAATTTTTATTTTCTAAATTTTTCAGGTATTAATAAGAAAACAGCAGATTTTTTGACGTTTAACTTTATAAATTCTTAACATATCAAATTTTGAACATTTTCAATCCATTTTTTTTTTTAATTTTGCTATTTTCTCTATAAGAACTTTTTTGATTTTTTTTAACAATACGAAGACAGTGTTATTATTATTAAAATCTTTTGTAACTATTGAAATATTAATTATCTTTTGGTTGAAGGTCTGATGAAAATGATGAAGAACAGTTGGGCTATAATGTTTTCTCCAATCCGTTAGAAATGCATCGATATTTCGAGCAGCAAATGAATGAAATGTTGAAAAATTTTGGAATTTTTGGTGGTGATTCATCCTCCAGCACTATTCTTGGTAGGTTACATCATATTACTTCAGTTTCTAAACTTTAATATCATCATAAAGGATAAGTTGAGCATTTTTTTTAAATTACGTCTTTAAGTGAATAATATCTTTATGGTATTTTTATACCATGCAAATGTCGCTTAATTTAAAAATCAAATAAACTCATTCTCTTTTGACATTTTCACTTTTGAGATTTACACTTTTGATATTTTCTGTTCGAGATTCAGATTTGTGCTCGAGATCTAAACTCAGTTCTTGAAATAAGAAATTTATTATATCACTAATAAAAATTCTGATGGAATGTCTTTTTCATTACTTCCATATGTTTGGAATTTCTAGAGAATTTTACATTTAGATCTAGAGATGTTAAAAAACTTAATTTGGCAATACTTCAGGTTAAAATGAAACTAAATAATTTATTAATACTCTTATTATTCTAGGTGACTTTTTTGGGAATACCAGTAAACACCCACAGATAGATATGGGACCTAGGACAAGTGATACATTAAGGGATCATTTTTTGAAACCTGGATTCGAAAATGAAAGCATCGATAAACCTAAAACTGATAGCGATATTGATGGGAAGTAAGTTTAATTCTGAAGTAGAACTGAATGATTTGTATTTTGTAATGAGTTCTATTTGTGCCAAAATTTTTTTGTATTGCGTCCATAAAACATTGGTTCTAGTTTTGTTTTTTAGGAAAAAAGTACAAACAACCAAAACTATTAATGAGAAAAAATGTACCTTTAAGGATAAGTGATTTTAAGACCTAATTTTGAGATTCTTAGAAAAAGTTGAAATTAGTTCTTACATGTTTACAGCAGAGTAATTTACTTTTGACTCTTAAGATTTGATCTGAAAAATTCTAACCCGGATAAAATCGTTGCCAACAGTCTTTAAACTTTTGGCAACAAAATGGCCAGGGTAGGGATTGAAATCTTTGAATTAACGTTTCTTTGATTTGAACAAAGTTTTTTTGTATATGATAATTCAATGCTCAAAAATTAATATTTTTGTAGACTCAAAATTATAATTTTTGAAAGTCTCTTCTAATTGTGTCTTGAGACATTGAGCAGCCATAACTACTTTCAAAAATTATGTCTAGCTGTAAATACGTGTAAGTGCAGGAGTTCTATGATCTCAATTTTCTTGAATCCAGTGGCAAGATTTTTAACTTAAAATAATTTTCTAAAGAAGTCTCAATCTGTTCTTAAATTGAAGATTTTTAAAGCGGATTGCAAAAATCCATTTAAAATCCTCAAGAATCTCTCTAAAGCCAAAAATTGTCTTAAATCTAAAAACTATTCAAGAATTTTATAGAATATTGAAGAATTGTTTAAATATCTGAGAGAATCTTGTTTTCGAGTGCTGAAGAGTTTCTTAAAATGTTGAGATGATCTGCTGGGAAATTTAATTTGAGGAAAGATCTCAAAAAAATTGAAAATTTCCAAAATTCAAAGATTTTTTTATTTGAATTAATTAAAGACTTTATTGTAAAATTGAAGAAATGCAAGAGAAAACTGAAGAAACACTCTTGTAAAAAATAAAACTTGAATAATTTAAAGTTTTTCTTCTTTCGTAATCAGATACAATAAAATCACTAATTTTTACTTTGCCGACGTTTCGGCCCAGTTTATTCGGCCATCTTCAGGACCATGCAATTGTAAAAATTGAATGTTGCCAACATTTTGACACGCAGGAGATTTAAAAAACGGCTTTTTTTTACAAAAATTCGTAGCTCAAAAATACCTTTCTTGATTTTCATCAAATTTTTACTGAAGATAGCCAAAAGCCTATATTTGCAGATAGTGATATGAAAAATTTGGGTTTTGAGATTTTTCATCGATTTCGGGTCAAAACTGACAATAATTCTTACACGCTTTTGTGTGCATGCGCAACAATGTATAAAAAATCTGAGGTCAAATTCGAATTCCTTCCTTCTTTTTTCGCTCAAACTCTGTCGAATCGTGTTAATGCTAATGTCAACACACCTTTTAGCTTCACGAGGTTTCGCTGAAACAGGCGAAAGGTCACCTTGTCTTGCCTGCTTGTGGTCGTGCAGGATTTGCCTCCGTCAGGAAAATCGACATTTTTTGGGCTCTATAGCATTCCACCCACCTCTTCATGAATGCCTTTGACCTATTAACCACTTTTGCAGCCTCACTGTAAATTTTCTGTTTATATTTGCATCAAATTTGTTTTGACATAAATAATTTTTTTTTGTTTTATTTCAGAGTCGATTTAGATGATCTAGATTCTATGTTTTCAAAGAAAAGGAAAAGCTTGATCCTCCCAATACATCCACAAAATCCTTCAACTTCCCATTTCTTTGGACAAAGTGTATCGATGAGAACAATCATCAAAGCGGATGGTACAGTGGAAACCCATAGGACTGTTACAGATAGTCAAGGTAACAGGGAAACCACCATCACACATAAAAATGGCGAAAAAGAATACAAAGTTGTAACAAGGACAGATCCTTCAGGCAAGCAAGAAACAGAAGAACTCATTGTAAATATGGATGAAGCAAATATAAATCAATTAATACAGCCTTCACCTCCGGAAATGCCTCATGAATTTACACTTGCACGTTGGTTTGAGAAGTTTTTTTAAGTAAATTTCTCTTTGAAGGTATTAGATTTTGAGAAATTTATAGGGCAAGTACAATGATAGTGTGATACAAAAATTATTTATAAATTATATTCTTTTATTTAATAAATTCTAATGACTTATCTCTTTTAGCTTTTATCTAGATTATCATGTCCAATAATTAGTTGGATACAGCTCTTTATATATGTCTAATCTATTTCGAACTGTTGTTGCATCTCTTTTTGAGAGCAGTGCTGGTACCTCAAATAACTAATATTACTTAAATGAAGTTACTTAAAGTAGTATTGAGATTTAAATTTGAGTCATTTTTGTATTTGAGTTGAAATTGAGACCTAATATGAGCCAATTTCTAATCAAATACATTGTTTTAAAGAATCAAGTATATTTGAGAATGGTACTTCGTTTTAGTACTTCAGCATATTTGTATTTAAGTCCAATATTCTAGTCATACTCCAGTACAATACTTTAACAGTACTTGAATTCATTACTTGAGTCTTGTACTTTTGTTCATTATTTTAGTCTTGTACTCAAGTTATTTTTTGAGCTTATTATTTGAGCCTTGTACTAAAGTACATTATTTGAGTCTTGTTCTTGAGTTCATTATTAGAGTATTGTACTTTGGTTCATTATTTGAGTCTTGTACTCGAATTCATTATTCGAGTATTGTACTTGAGTTCATTTGAGTCTTGTACTTTAATTTATTACTCGAATTTTGTACATGAGTACATTACATGAATCTTGTACTTGACCTCATTACCAGCACTTGAGTTCATTTTTCGGATCTTATACATCAGTTCATATTTGAATCTTATACTTAAGTTCTTTACTCAATTCACACTTGAATCTTGTTCATTAGTTAACATTGTACTTAGCAAATACTTCGAATCTGTACTCAAGTTCAGTATATAGAGGTGGTACATATATTTCAAGTATACTATATACATATGTAATTGAAGTGTTTTGTAATGTAATGTTAAAATGTCACTTAAGTCAAAGATATTCAAGAATGATACTTGAATTTAGTTCCTGAGCACTTGTACTTAATCTTAAAATCCAATATTCTATTCTAGTGTGGGAGTATAATACTTTAACAGTACTGGAATTCATTATTTGAGTCTTATAATTGAGTTCATTTTTTGAGTCTTGTACTCGAGTTGTTATTCTTTGAGCTTATTATTACTTGAGTTCATTATTCGAGTATTGTACTTTAGATCATTTGAGTTTGTACTTTAATTTATTACTCGAATTTTGTACATGAGTACATTACTTGAATCTTGTACTTGACCTCATTACCAGTACTTGAGTTCATTTTTCGCATCTTATACATGAGTTCATATTTGAATCTTATAGTTAAGTTCATTAGTTAATACTTTACTTCAGCAAATTCTTCGAATCTTGTACTAAAGTTCAGTATATAGAGGTGGTACATATATTTCAAGTATACTACATACATATGTAATTGAAGTGTTTTGTAATGCAATGTTAAAATGTCACTTAATTCAAGGATATTCAAGAATGATACTTGAATTTAGTTCCCGAGCACTTGTACTTATCTTAAAATCCAATATTCTATTCTAGTGTGGGAGTCCTATACTTGAATTCATTATTTGAGTCTTGCACTTGAGTTAATTTTTTTGAATGTTGTACTTGAGTTCATTATTTAAATCTTGTACTTGTGTTCATTATTTGAATCTTATACTTGAGTTCAATACTCAAATCTTTTACTTTTAAATTCACTACTTGAGTCTTGTGCTTGAATTCATTATTTTTGTCTTGTAACAATTAAGTTCATTACCAGAAACTTGGACTTTTAGTTCATTACTCAAATCTTGCTCTGGAGTTCATTACTTGAATTTTGTACTCAAGTCCAGTACGTAAAGGCAATACTTCTATTTTAAATATTTTATTCGTATGTAATTGTAATATATTGTAAAGTAACTCATTACTTGAGAAATCAATAAGTTATCACATCATTTTCAATTTAAAACGAACTACATCAGTCTTAAAAAAATACTTGTTTCGTACTCCAAAAATATAAAATATTTGTTTGACATATTTGAATAGTTCATTTTGTTTGAACACTTGTTGTTTAAGTACCTTATGTACTTGAGTACTTTAAAGAGTTGAGTTCACTTTTTAATATTTTTTCTCACTGAGAGACTTAAATTGATCTATAATTCTTTAAATATGCCTTCTAAAACTCATTCCTTAATGTTATAATGTCATGTTCATTATTTAAATTTCATTAGTTGAAAGTTTTGATAAAAATCTTATTGGTATAAAAAAATCTAATAAAGAAGAGGTGTCCACTTAAATTTAAGCCAACTAATTGTAATTGTGAAATAGATGCATTGATATTGAAAAGAGATAGAAACATTTGAAAACAATTTTATTTACAAAATATTATACACTTAGAGCTAACTGTTTTAACTGCTCCGTTCTCAAATGATAATCAATTTTATTTATTAAATGATCTAAAGCTTCTCCACCTAACATAAAACCTTTCAAATTATGTACATTATGTCCACTTAATCTATGATCCGTGATTCTATCCTGCCCAAAATTATATGTCCGTATCTTTTCATTACGAAAATTCGATCGAACCTGATTCCGCTTCGTCGCTTCTAATTTAACACGTTGTTCTTCCAATTGTTTCTCATACAATTTAGCACGTAATCGTTGCATAGCTATTTGCTTGTTTTTAATTTGCGAACGATCCGTTTGACATTCAATCGCAATACCTGTAGGTAAATGTACAATTCGTACGGCTGAATCGGTCGTATTAACATGTTGCCCTCCAGCCCCCGTCGCTCTTTTAGTTTCGATTTTTAAATCCTTCGTGTCAAGTTGAATTTTTATATCGTCAGGTTGTGGAAGTGCAAGGACAGAAATTGTACTTGTGTGTATTCGGCCTGATTTTTCCGTGGATGGAATTCGTTGTACGCGGTGTACCCCAGCTTCATATTTAAAATGTCGAAATACTTCCTCACCTGTGATTATTAACGAAGCATGTCGTATACCTCCGATATCTGTACTGTTATATTCTGCTAAAATCGTATCCCATCCTTTATATTCAGCGTAATTCGTATACATTTCCAACATTTCTTTTGCAAATAACATTGCTTCTTGTCCACCAACTCCAGCATTCACTTCTAAAACGACTTCATTACAATGATCATCCTCGTCATTAGGTAACAACAAAAACTGCAATTCTTCATCAATGCATCGTACACGTTCCTCATACGTACAAAGCTCATCTTGCGCTAATTTCTTCAAAGCTGCATCCTTTTCATTCAAAAGTTCCGATAAATTTTTTATGCTATCCACGATAGATTTACGTTCTTCTAATGCAAATATCACCGGTTGTATCTCTAATAATCTACTATTCGAAATGTGTCGCTGTTTTAAGCTCTCGTATTCCTTTTCTAACTTACTAACGTATCGATTAAGAGATACATCTTCCAATTTTAAATTTAAATTGTACGAACTGCATTTAACACTTAAAAGATATTTTGGATTTAATTTGTTTGTAAATTGTAGAACGTTCTGGTATCTTAAAAGTGCATTTAAATGTTTAAGGAGTTTCATTTTTAAACATTTCTGAGGTTATGTTGTTATATATATGTAAGTTGAGCCAACTGTAGGAAAGAAAATCAGTGTTGCCAATAAATTATAGAAGGTTTGTTTAAATTCAAAATAAAATTAAATTTATTACTTAAAAATTTATTAACAATCAATAAATATGATGATTAAAATGTTGTTTTTCTTTTAGGGTTTAGTTATGTTTTTGAAAGTTCCTGCATTTTATTTTCAAAAGAATTTTGGTAATGTTCTTGAGCATTCTCAACTGGTTTGTTTCAAAATAAAAGTAAAAATAAAAATTAAAGTACATTTATTCTATTTTTACCGTTAAGGTATGACAATATTTAAAACAATTCACGATACCAAATAACATAAAAAAATATTTACATAATTTACAAAAAGGAAAATTTCTATCTGAAGTGAAATGCAATTTCCAAATTGTAAATTTCACTTGCACTAAAAGAAGAAACGAAGATTATTTTACATATGATTGACCAAATTGTAAAACTCGTCATTCTCGTTTTGACTTGTCAGATCAAGGCATTAAATTATCTGTGTGTTGGCAGAAATAAATATCAAAATTCAAATTCTGAAACTTTCTAAATTATAAAAGAAAGATAAAGTGTGAGAGTTCGCAATCGCACCATCAGAAGTTTTAAAACTACCAGAAGATATGTCATAACTGATTGAATTGCTAGAACTGTCAAAACTGTTTGAACTGAATTATAAAGTATGTTTGTTTAAAATTCTTTTAAGACAAAATATGGCGATAGTATTTAGACTTAACAAGTTTTGCAATCAAAAAAGATGATGCAAACGTCTTTGAGGTTAACGAGTTTTGCAATGGACCTTCTTATACATCTACTTCTTTTTTCAAGTTTAATAAGATTTCTTCATCATAACATTTTTGTAAAAAAGAAAATAAAGATAAAACTATTTGCTTTATCTTTTAAGAAATTTGACGTGAATTCCATTTGTTGATTTAATAATGGTTTCTGCAGATAAGATTGGTTCTATTGATGATGGTTCCAGTTTATAAGTTTTGATAACTTTGGATAGCACACATTTTAATTCTAGCATAGCAAATTTTTGGCCAACGCAATTTCTTGGACCAGCACTGAAAGGTACGTAACCATATGCAGGTCTTTTCGTTTGGTTTTCAGTTAAGAATCTGTCAGGATCAAATTTGTTCGGATTTGGAAAAATCTTCGAATTTCGATGTAAGCCAAAAGGAAAGAGGAGGAAACTGACTCCTTTTGGAATTGTTTTGCCTTCTGTAAAAAAAAACAAATAAATAAAAAAATATAGAAAATGCAACAGTTTTTTTTGGCATCACCCATGCGGTCAAAAATAACATTTATATCTTTTTCAATTGTTTCAAGTTTAGTTTTTCAATTTTTACATATTTTCGCTTTTTAAAATTTTTTTATGTTTTTTTTGTTTTAAAATTTTAGAATCTTATTTTTGATATCAAGACATTACAATTATAAAAACAAAAATAATAAAAACAAAGAAACAGAAAAACTGTTTCTTTTAGCTGACTTACTGTATTCTACATCTTCATTGAGCGCTCTTCCAAAAACAGGAACAGTTGTGTACAATCTCAGCGTTTCTTTGATGACCAGATCGAGGTACTTCATGCTTTGTAATTCTGAGTATGAAGCATTAAGTTCTTCTTTATCTCCATATATTTCTTTCACTTCTTCGTATACTTTCTGTTGAATATCTGGATGTTGCGACAACATGTATAACGTGAAGCAAACTGCTGATGAAGTTGTATCGTGACCCTGCAACCAGATTTAAAGTGATATCAGACATTTTGATATTTGGCTTTTGATATTTTGTCGAAAGAATTTTGATATTTTTATTGTAAAAAAATTTTTTTTGAATTTTTAAATTTTTTTATTATTAAAGTAAAATTTCTATAGCGGCGCTGTTCCAAAAGGACATCAAGAAGGAAAAGTGCCTTGACTTCTTACAGTCTATGGAAGATTATTTCCATTTTTTGGGATGTTAACAATAATCACTCTTATTACTGTATTTACACACCTCGTATGTTACTTTCTGCATTTGTTAGGAAAATACTTACTTCGAACATAAATGTTGCTACTTCATCCTTTATATCTTGATTCGTTAAAGCATTTTCATTCACATTTATTTGTAATAACATATCCAAGAAGGCCATCCTTTTCTTTCCATACGTTTCATCTATTTTATTTTTATATTCATTTATATGCTCCTGCATGTACTTCTTTCTTTGTTCAACAACATCTTCTGTAGTTTTATTCAAAATTTCGAGACACTTCTTTTCTACATTGTAATCAGACGACAGTTTAAACAATTGATCGTTTCGTTTATATGTTGATGTTGAACGATTTATCACAATTTTGCCCATTTTCCTAATAGCGTCAACGTATTCTGTGTTGTCGTTGTTTTGACTGTTCAATGGTAGTCCCATTGCTGTTTCTAAAATTGTAATAAATTTAAAATTTGGGGAGATTCTATGTTTCCGTTTACTTACCACAAATTGCGTCTAATGTACATAGTGTTATGTAGGGGTATATGTCGGTATCTTCATTTCCTACTTCTTTCTTTAGTTTTTGTATCAAAATGTTACCACAGTTGTTAAATACTGAGACGTATTGTTCCAATATATTAAAATGGAAGGTTGGTGTGATGATTTTTCTGTTGTGTTTCCATTTACTACCTAAATTATATAATTTGAAAGTGTCAAAAAATGCCAAAATATCAAAATAATGTCACAATGAAAATAAAAGTGTCAAAAAACGTTGAAGAATGTCAAAATGTTCAAAAATATCAAAATGCCAAAAATATCAAAATTTTCAGAATTGTGAAAAATGTCAAAACAAACAATGTCAAAATATCAAAGAAAGTTAGAAAAAGTCTAAATGTTAAAAAATGTCTACAACAGTTAGAATGTTGAAAACCTTTAAGGAATCTGAAAAATATCCAAACACATCAAACGACAAAAAAAGCAAAGAAAAAGGAAATGCCTATAGATCAGAAGTCGAAATTGAAAGTATTATTCAGATTATATCCCTCATACATTTTAAACGAATCTTATTTAAGAATTTTGGAGAAATAAACCTATCATGGTAGTATATCATGAATATACATTCACCTTCCTTCCAATTTGACCAATAACGTGCTAGATGAGTTGTATATTCAATTTGGTGTTTCACTTGCTTACTGGTTTAAATAGACAAGTATCATAGCAACAATAACAATTGTATCTGACGTTTCTCCCCTAGAAATGTCATAATTTATAGAATATTTTGTGGTTGACAAAATGAAATAATTTTTATTTTTTGTGATATAATCAAAACAAACATCACGCGACCATTTTTGTATATTCTCTCTTTTTATGCTCAATTGATGTTGCCATTAAAGGCGACATCAATTTCGCATAAAAATCGGGAAAAGTGTTTTTGAATATACAAAAGTGCTCTTGTGATATTATTACTGAAAATAAGAAATAAAATAAATAAAACCAAACCTGAACCGAACAGTTAAAATATTGTCAAAATCTTAAAATGTCAAAAGTCAAAATGTTATTTGTACATCTAATTAATCTACTAGTAGTTAATGACTATTTACCTGTACTTGTCAGTAAACCTTTTCCAAGCCAATGTTCAAGTAATACATATTCATCTGATTTATCTATCAATTTGTTAGATGATAATACAAATTCCATAAGATCTGGATCTGCCACAATCAAGAAGTATCTATTCATTATTTTGACCTTGAATATATCCCCATGAAATTCAATGAATCGCATTAATGATGGAATAATATCTGAAAATAAAAATAAAAATTAAACAGTTTTTGATTTTTGATTTTTTTCATCGCTTGACGTTTTCTAATGAGCATTTCTTAGAATCGTGTGGTCTTGGTTTCACTCATTATGAAAAGAAAATTAAAAAAAAACTGTCAAAATGCAGAACGTGTCAAAATTTCAAACAATAAGTTTCGAAAAGTTGAACTTTTCATTTGTTTACAAATTTAGGGATTTTTTTAATGATTTTGACTGTTAATATCATTTAAAACGTCAAAAGTGAAAATGTCAAAATTGAAAAAGTCAAAAGGTTATAGGTTATAGATTATAGGTTATAGATTATAGGTTATAGACTACACAAGAAGTTTTACTTCTACCACCTTATTGCGGTGCATAAGAATTTTTTCATTTGATATTCCGTCAGTTTTATTTCGATAATAATTTACCAATTTTCTAAAAATTTTGAAATTTATTTGTACATTTGATATTTTTCAATTTTTAAAAATTTTCAAATATGAAAAAATGTCAAAAAATATCAAAAATTTAAGAAATTTTAAAAATCATCAAAAACAATTTTGACACTTTTGATGATTGAGAGCTTAAAAAATCCATACAAACATAAAAATTATTTTCTTACCAGTTGTGTTAATGAAATCCAAAGCATTTCCAATAATGGGCAACGGTTTCGGTCCTGGAAAAGCATTCAATTTCCTACAAAATTCCTTATTTTGCTTATACCATTTAACAATATGATGAATCAAAATTGCTACCACAGCGGCAAACACAACCACACTTAACATATTATCTTCTGAAATTTTAAACACACGTTACAAGGCTGGACAATACACTTAAAATGGAAAAATAATTTCAACATGTGCGCAATTTGGAGATTGGCCTTCGCATTAAAAAGTAGAAGCGCACCTTGATGTTTTTATTTTTTTTTGCTACAAAATAAATTCAGTAGTGCAATACAAAAACTAAAAACAAACACTTAAATCCGGATATGATTTGCATAAAATTTAATTAATTGTTAGTAGTATTATGAAATGTTTTATTATTTTTTACCTTTATTCATTCTAACTTAAAAGATGCGAATTCGTTAAGATTTAAAATGAAATGATTGTGATGAGTGTAAAAGTCATAATGTTATCGGTTTTTATTTAATTTCACATTAAATATGAATGTTAAGAAATTCTACAATAATATGAGTTGTTATTGCTGATTAAATAAAATATTATCAATGTCATAAAATTTAAATATGTTTTGATTAATGTTTAGATAAATTGTTGGGACTTTGATCGGTTTTTGATAAAATCAAAGTCGAAGTGTATGCAGAATTATTTAGTCAACAAACTAAAAGAATGTGTGCATAAAATTTACACGTAGGAAAAATTAAACTTCAAGAAAAATGAGATTTATGAAAAATTTCATTTTTCTTGAAGTTTAATTTTCCATGAAGGAAAATGTTTTTTTTTGAAAATGCAATTTTTTAAAGAAAGTAAAATTTTTCATGGAAAATGTGACATTTCCAAACATTTTGCAATTTTAAACATCTTTGTATATACCGTTTTCTCATATTTGACATTTGATATTTGACATTTGAAATTTGACATTTGATATTGGACATTTAATATTTGGCATTTAATATTTGACATTTGATATTTGACATTTGATATTGGACATTTGATATTTGGCATTTAATATTTGACATTTGATATTTGACATTTGATATTTGACATTTGATATTTGACATTTGATATTTGACATTTGATATTTGACATTTGAGATTTGATATTTGACATTTGATATTTGACATTTGATATTTGACATTTGATATTTGACATTTGATATTTGACATTTGATATTTGACATTTGATATTTGACATTTGATATTTGACATTTGA